>JABVXU010000219.1:0-88791 GCA_013365365.1 Cruorifilaria tuberocauda
GTGTATGTGTGTATGTGTGTGTCTTTAAATGACTCGATGCTGAGAAGGGGGAATTAAATTGAAATTGAATAAAAATGAGAGGGAAGGTAGTAGTGTTGTGTGCTGGAAGGGGACGCTTGCGTTTGGGTTTTCAATCGGAAATTGTAAAATTGCTGTTCTCGTGGTGTGTTGCCTTGACTTCACTACTGCTTCTTCTAGCTATTATCATTTTTCCTATATTGATAGGATGATTAAATTTTAAATTTCAAATATATATTACCCATTGGTCATTATTATTATTATTAGCTCAGTTGATATTTCAATTTAATTAAGGCTGTTAAAGATTTCCTATAATGAAAATTTTATGTATCAAATGAGATTATTATAGTTTTTGCTATATGGATGATATTGATAAGTATAATTTTTGCTATATTGATGATATTGATAAGTATAATTTTTGCTATATTGATGATATTGATAAGTATAATTTTTGCTACATTGATGATATTGATAAGTATAATTTTTGCTATATTGATATTGATAAGTATAGTTTTTCCTATATTGATATTGATAAAGGTTAGTATTCAGTGAAAGGATAGACATTTGATATTATTCCATAGAATTTTATATAATTCATATATTCAGATATAAAACATTCGTAGTAATGGTGTTAGGATTTGATACAATGATAATTTTATGTGCCTAATGTGATTATATAATTTTTGCTATATTGATATTGATAAAATTTAAATTTCAATTATATCAGCCATTGATTAGTGTTCAGTGATAGGGAAAGAATAAGCATTTAATATAATTTGATAGAATTTTATATCATTCATATCTTCATATAAAACATTTGTAATAATGATATTAAGATTTTATACGGTGAATATTTTATGTACCTAATGAGATATATAATTTTAATTTGATATTAGTGCACGTCATTTGTGTAAAGCTTTTTATATCTAAATGGAATATATAATTTTAATTTTGATATTAATAGTAACTCTTTTATTATGTGCTTTTCGTTATGTGTTTGTTAATTATATGCATTTAGTATTTTATTTATTTAAGGTATAAGAAATCAACGGTGATTGGCAATTGCAAGTATGAATATGTTTAATGATATTAAAGATGAATTACATGGTCAAGAGCAGGATGTAGCAGAAGCAACAGCTACAGCAAATACTCTTGCTGATATTTCTACATTGATAACTCAGCAGAGTAAGCATTATAATGATGGTAGACTTGGAGTGACAGAAACCAATGAAAAAAGTTAGTTAAATAATATTAATTTGTTATTTATATTATTACGTTAACTTAATTTTCGTTAACTTAAATTAGGAAATTTATGAATTTATATTATTTGAAATTGAATCCTTTCATATCTTCGAATGATTTGTTTTTTTATTATCATTTCTAATTAGCTGCGTCTTGAAAGTCTTTGAAAAATAGAATAGTTGGTTTTTGATCGGTTAAAATTATAAAAATTTTTTAAATCGAATGATTTTTTTTAGGACCAAGACGTGGTCGTGTAGCCGAACATCCATGCTGGGAATTGGTGCAACGAGTTGATGAACATAATTGTATGATTTGTAGAATATGTTCGAAAGTGGTAAAATGTTTGAATACCCGGAATGCAATGCAGCACTTTAGTAGTTGTCACCCGCAGGTGAGTTAAAAACTTTTTTCCTTGTGACAAAGAAAATTGACTGCTAGCGGCTGGAGCATAAACATCTAAAATTATTCTAGGGGTTGATTTCTTAGAGCAAGAAAATAAGATTACTTCTTTTTTAAATATTAGAAAAGTGATTGAATAAGCTATTAATTTCTGATTTAATCTGAGATTGGTAAAAAAGAAGCATAAGTATCCTTTCTTTTTTCATGAGATTTCATTTATTAAAGTTATACAAATGAATATTACAAGTAGTTTTAGATTGCTGTTGAACTTGATCAATCGTGGCAAATGAAATTGCAACTTAAAGCTGATTTCAATCGTATATCCTCTGAAACCTCATTATTCCGTAAATTAATTTTGTTATTTCTTTAGGAACAAAGTGCAGTTACGCGATCCAGATAAAGAAATAAATTTCATTGACTTTTAATGAATCATGAAAGCGCTCTTGATTTATTACAATGTTGAATTTTTTACAACAATTTCTCAGTTTGATCTTCAGATAAAAGTATGTGGAAAAGGCGTGGTCGTGCTGCTGAACATCCGAGCTGGCGTTATTTTTGTCGAATTAATCGCAAAAGTTCGAACTGTAAATTGTGTGGTGTGCATGTGGCGTATGCTTGCTCTGGCAATTTGATGAAACATTTAAAGTCTAGACATCTTGCAGAATTTGCCATAACTCAACGAGAATGGGAAGAAATTCTTAAGGTTATCTTTAAAGTAATTTACTTTTTAGTAGATGGTTTGAGAAATAGTATTATGATTCTTTGAAATACTAATGAAATAAACATATTATCTTTGGATTCTTCCTTACGACAAAATCCAGTTATTCTCAGTTTCGTCAGATTATTGGGTAAATTTTACTGAAAATAAATTAACCGTAGTTATTTTACCATTCAATAATTTCAGAGAAAGAAACAACTTTGTGAATTGCGATTAAAAGTAAGTTCTAATGTATCTGGTTCTGAAGAGCAATCACCATCAAACTTCTTATCTTACGATTACGACGATGAACAAGATGAAGGTTTGGGTGGAGATGGAATTGAAGGCGAAGAAGATGGCAAGTTATTGAAATTATTTTCTCTTTGATAGAATTAGAAACAATAGATGATGAGTTCTTTACTTTTGTTTGAATTAGTGTATTTTTTTCTTAGATTATTCTTTCCAGGTAATATGGAATTATTTGAACAGAGCAACGGAAATGAGAATGATGGTTCAGCATCTAATGGTATTGTTTTCCTCTGATGTATCCTTTAGAACCTTTTTTTGACAAATTTCAGATTCATTTTTGTTCTATCTCCATTTGTAAGTATTGGGATTCTACCATTCTGAACATTATAATTTTGCTTTTTTAGAGGCTGATTCAAAATTAGATGATTTTGATGGTCAAACAACCGCTGAGCAGCATGATGCAGCACGTGAACCTTCTATTGCAAGTGATGCAAAAATAACGGATGTTAGTGAAACTGCAAACAGGATTCTGCAGTCTATTGGTTTTTCATCTCATCCACCTAAATCACCATCACCTGTTAGTTTCTTTTCGTTTTTGAGGTGTTTTTGCACCATGTATTATGTGATAAATTTAGAAAATTTCTCCTGGAATGCGTTGTTCCTATTTTCTATTTTTAAAAACTTTACCATACATTTAATTCAATATTAAGTATTAAATTTTTTCAAGTCTCATGATACCAAAATTATCAAATACCCATGTTATGAGGGATTGCTCAAGTAGATTCTTGTCGAAATAAAGATTTTTGCTGATCGCAAGAAGGAATGTATTTTAGGGATTGCAGCAGCAAGGATCATGGCTTTCACAGACCTCTTTGGATACAAAAAATGACGCATTTAGAAGACGTATCAGCTTTTTTGGTGATTCTTATAATTTTTCTTGATTTCATATTTCATGATTTGTTTGTTCCAAGACTTGAAATAATTTTGTGAATTTGGAAATTTTCTTTCTTTTAGGAAGCAGTAGGCTAATGCTTACCATTTTTTCACCTAGTAGAAAGAGGAAAGACTTTTGTAAATAATGCAAGTAATTGAGGAATAGAATGTATGATTTCATTTCAAAATTCAAATTTTCAAAAATTCGATTTCTTCTTGAAGTTGCCGTAGCTTTATTGTTTTTTTCAGTAAATGGTTTAGCGGAGGATTTGGTATCATTCCCAATGGAGAAATCACTATTGTGTATGCGTCAGATTCGAAAATACATGGATGAAAAGTTAATTGGATTGGAAGGAAGTATACAAAATTCAGAAGTAGACACTAACGTTACTTAATAATCTTTCCTTACGAAATTTTATGTCAATGTGGCTGTAATTTATATGTTAAGTGCTTGTTTGATTAATGAACTCATGATGTGGCCCAAAGTTAGCTAGTCTATTTACTTCAATCTGCATGAAATTCAACTCATTTATTTATTAATATGTATATATGAAACATATTATTTTTTTCGGAGACGAGGAATTCTATTGAAGAATTCTTATTAGGGAGCTGACTATAGGAATATAAATTTATAAATGCGCTTTCGAAAAAATATCTTGAGTGATTTCTTTATTCATAATGTGATATGAATGATTCTTGTGACAATTCAGTCAGACATTCCTAATTACATATTTATTGTTTTGTGGAAATTTATGTTCTTTATGATGGTATTTGTTGAATATCTGAGATGCTGTTCACCGGGAAAGACTTTTCCCTGGTTACATCGGCTAAATATTCCTTAAAGAAGCCAGTGAAGTTGAATATCAAAATATAGCTTCGTTATTCACTTTTTGAGACATTGTATTTGAGTTGATTAGTTGTAGGATGTTGTAAATATGGCGTGTTATACATACCATACCTCAAAGTTTTTTATGTTTTTTGTATTTATTGTAATCTCAAATTTTAATGACCGAATCTTTCTGAAACTCGTAGCATTCAAATTTATTTGTATGAACTTTCGAATTTGTTTGATTTATTTTTTCCATTGAATCCATCTTTTTGTTATAATGGAAATTCGTATATTTACATTGTATTTTCTTAATATATTATTAATATTGAGACTGTAATGAAACCGTTTTTGATCTGACATTTTATAGTCTAACCCAAATTACCAATGCATGAAGTACGAAGAAATTATTAAAAATGGTTTAATTGAATAATAAGAGGTGATATGAACGTGACTGTTAATGATTTTTTATTTACCGCAGATATTTTTCATTTTCTCGAGATCCCTCGAATACTTTGGACCAGTCTAACGTGCGTGTCGGTGTTGAGTAATCGAAACACAAGTTGAAATAGTAGTTTTCACGTTGGTTAGTCACTTGGGCCGCAATTATTCATTCGATTGTTTTGCGTTATTGCTCGGATTCTGGATTAATTTTAGTAGTTTCGATTTCGAGCTAATCTTATATTTTGCTTCCATCCTGAGAGCCATAAAATTAAACAGTGATCTCACCTTTACGATAGTTTTAAATTCTATCCGTTTGTTTTACTCAAAATATCATCGATTGATTGCTTGAGAACAATGCTAATTTTATAAAATAACGAACATCTAGTAATTCCTGCTGATTGAATTAGCAAAAATTTATTTAATGGATCTCGATCCGAATAGCTTTGCTTCACAACAACAAAACATTGATTCATCCGCATTTATCATCAAGCGAGATCCCGAGAAAACGTTCGCTTTAGTAGAAGCAACAGCGACTGCTAATGCTTTAGCAGATATATCAGCTATAATATCGCAGCAATTTACAGGTCAAAGCGACAACTCCGAAGATGGTTGGTTGTCTTTACTGTATGTTTAATCAATTGTTACATCTGTTTTAACTATCTGTTATCTTCTTATATATATTTATAATGCTCTAAGTTAACTAGCCGATCGATGATATTATTTCGTTTTCTATTTCCAAACAGTTTAAAACGTAGGTAACGAGATTCTTTTCCTTTCGAAATAATGGTAATATAAGATCAAGAAAAATACTCTTTAGTTAATCATGAAACACTTTCTTCATCTTTACCCTTTACGGTAGAAATGTTTTAAGTTATTTCTGTTATTAGAATATAATGGAAAGATATTATCTAGAAATTTTTTCGACTGGAGATCATCTAGTATTTTTATAATATTGAATGATCGTTCATCGCTGCATCAGGAATTCTAGGAGCAACTCGTGATCCGGATCATCCATGTTGGGATTACGTGCATAAATCTGAAGATCTTGATTCTATGGTTTGTCGTGTTTGTACACAACGGATCAAACCGATCGATGTTCAAAAAGCCATGGAGCATTTTATAAGTTGTCATCCTCAGGTATGTTTTTTTAATTTTGGCTCATACAAAATACTGTAATGCTGATTAATTTGGAAAAGATTACCAATATACAGTTTTGATAAACCGTTTGACTGATTTAGTATGAATGTTTATGTTCATTCTGGTATCTAAGATATTAAGATTGCGTTAGTAATACAGCAGAAAGTTATCAGTATATGTCGGAAATGGGGGAAGAGATGGAATCATTTTAGAATTTCTTAACTCATCACTTTTTGGCAGAAACAAATGCAAATTTTGTTTTTCAGATTGCTGCCGAGTTTGAGCAATCATGGCAGATGAAATTACAGTTAAAATCATCAGTTAGTCGACCAGCCGATGAGCCATTATCTTCCAAAG
This sequence comes from Cruorifilaria tuberocauda, assembly GCA_013365365.1. Taxonomy (NCBI): domain Eukaryota; kingdom Metazoa; phylum Nematoda; class Chromadorea; order Rhabditida; family Onchocercidae; genus Cruorifilaria; species Cruorifilaria tuberocauda. Next base: position 6,303 of record JABVXU010000219.1, read on the forward strand.
AAGGTTCCGAAAGACGAGGAGGACATGGAACTGAACATCCATGTTGGCGCTATTTCACCCGCAATCGAAAAAGCGCTGATTGTAGGATGTGCGGTACACATGTTGCCTACGCATGTTCTGGAAATTTGATGAGGCATTTAAGATCACGACATATCTCTGAATCTGTAATTACTCAAAAAGAATGGGAAGAAATTCAAAAAGTACACTTTTTTGATCTTAATGACGGAGTAATCTGTGAAATAATGAAGTAACTTTTCATACTATGTTACTTTTTAACCATGAACATACATTTTTCGTTTACCTAAGTGATAGAGGCAATATATTAAGTAATTATAGAAAAAGATGATCAAATATATTATCAATAAGAGAAAATTTATAAACTGGAACAAGCCATCAATTTTTTTATAGAATCATAAGCTAGATCCTTTATTTTCTGAATAAAAGTAAAATCTTGCTATTGCTTAGTTTATATTTCAGAGGAAAAAACAATTATGTGAACTAAGGATGCTGGCTACTGCAAATGCCTGCGGTTCAGAAGAGCAATCTCACTCAAACACTGTCTCGTATGCGTATGTTGATGAGGAACAGGACGGAGGTATGGCTGGAGCTGGAGAAGAGTACGATGGTATGTACAGTTTGTGGCTCTAAAAAATATTTTGAGGAAAGCAAAAGTAAAGAATATCGAGAAGTGTAGTTAATTTATTTCTGATATAGTTTCAGGCATTGTTGAAAGTGATGAACAGAGATACAGGAAAGAAAGCAGTGTTTCTTCATCCATTGGTATGTCTTCCTGTAATTAGTTGCTGCTGTAAATGAAAGTTTTGTTTTATTTTCTTATTATAAATTGTGAATTATTTGAAAATAGGTATATCAGAAACATTTTTTCAGCGAATGATGTAAAAGTGAACGGAAGTAATGATGCTACTAGCAGGAATGCGCAAACATTTGCTAGCACGCAAAATGCTTCTTTTGAAGGGATATCCCCGGTATATTTTTGAAAATAATGATTTCAGATTCTTGTATTTGCATGAATTTTCTTGAATATATGATAAGTTGCGAATTACCGATGTTTAATACTGTTACAGAAACATCAGCAAAATTCTGGTCCTTTATCGGGCGGTGGTCGTTCGCGAGTTTCCAGTACTGGAAGAAATGCAGCTTTTCAAAAACGCATAAATTCTTTTGGTAAGTCATTTTACAATAGAGAACTTTATCATTATTCCAATGTACATTTAAGGCAGAGTTTGAATTCTGATAATTACAAACATTTCTCATTTTCCGTTTTTTAAATTTTAATCCACTGTAATTCTTGGCTTTGCAGTTAGTGGACTCGCGGAAGAATTATCATCATTTCCGATGCAAAAATCATTGATCTGCATGCGACGAATCAGGAAATTCATGGATGAACAGTTGCTGGAGTTGGACGAAGTAACTCAAATTTTTGAAGATGATGCTGGGATATTGTGATACTTGAAAAGTATTTCATGTATGATATGAAAACATTATTGCTTTTAGGATGATTAAAAGCACGCTAGAAAAAATTAGACGTTAGTATTTATATTTTTATTATATTATATTATATATATTAGTATTTACTATATTATACTAACTTTGCATTGCCTTTCGTGTAATATCAAGAAGCTTGTCCAAATATTGCTGCAGTTCTGTGCATGAAAGGTAATATACATGAATGAATGATATTTAAACACTTCTGAACTACTGTTTTGTTATTCAAATTTAGAATAATTTGACTGAAAAGAGAGAAGTGCATGATGTGCCAAGGTTTCTAAAAATTTGTGGAATAAATAGTTCTTACATCACCGATAACAAATTACTGTATTTTATAAAACAGTAGGATGATGTTTCAGCTCTCTCTCTCTCTCTTTCTCTCTCTCTCGCTCTCTCGCTCTCTCTCTCTCTCTCAAATATAGATCATTTAAATGTTAGCTAAATATTGATAAATTTTATCAAGTTTCCATTAGGCATGGTTTTTATTCTATGTGAAATTTTCAAAAAGTTTTGTAAATATGGATTTTATCTTTTACATCTTTGTTTTATCTACTGCCGCATTTTTTGCATTTTTTACTAGTCATTTGTCTGGGATAGATGTTTTAATTAGATATTAAGTTATGAATTGATTGTTTCAGTTATTTTCCTGTGATTCCTGTGGTGTTTAGCTCTCCGATAGGGAATTTTAATTCATTTGTTTAAATAATGTTTCTTTTGTTTGTATATATCGCTTCTTGAACTGATTTAAATTTGTACATTACTCCTGTTTTTTCTCTCCCACGACATTCTATTTATTAAATATTGTGATGCAAAGTAAAAGAATTCCCACTAATAGGTCGACCGGGTTGATCAGGCGGATTTTAAGTTTATCATTGAAATTTCATCATGCTAATGGAGTATAAAAAAAAACGCTTAAGGTTCTGAATTGTTATAGAAGCTAGTAAGAAGTGAAAAATATATAAAAATGGAAAATGTAAAATTTTTTTGATTATTACCAAGAAAAAAATCATGATTGTGGAAATAGTGAAAGTTTTATAATGCCATTCTCCATCAAAATTTTTACAATTGATAGTAGGCTATAACGATCTGTCATCTCTTAACGAAGTATTCAAAATATTGATCTGTTGATCAGATTATTTTATAACTATCATGAATGACTATATCGATGCTAATCATGATTTAAAGTTAAGTCCATTGGATGATGGGAAATTGGAGATTTGAACAATCGATATATATATATTAATTATAATTGCTATAATAATATTAGAGTTATCTTGTATTCTCGGAGAAGTGATTGATCCATAGGTTGAATGTTATCACTTACCTTTCTTACTAGGCGGCATTATTTGCCCTACCAATTTATCTACAATGCATTCATCATTAACATGAAAGGCTCTACTGATTACTCTTAAACATTCTTACTGTTATTTTTCTTTTACCTAAATCATATATCAACTTAATCATATTTATTACCTTAATTATGAATCTATTTAAATTTATTTTTTTCTAAAAATTAGTTATATTTTCTTTTTCTAAATACTTATTAATTAGATTTTAAGTATAAAATTGCAATTAAGTAATTGTAATTTAATTATGATTAAGTAATGATTGAGTAACAAATGTAATTGAGCTGAATTTATATCTGTAAGTGAAGAGAAATGAAGATATGATTTTGATCTTTTCGTCTGATATTCAATAAATAAAGTATAATGATATGTCGTAGAGGAGAAAGTTATGTAATTTTTGAAATTTCAAAAATTGAAATTTTAAACGTCAAGTTGAATTTTTAATTCAAAATTAAAATTATTTTCAAATATTTTAATTGGGATAAAAGGAAGAAAATTAGGAATGAAAAATGAATCTTTAAGTATCATATTAAGTAACATAAGTTTAAGTATTATAAGCTTATCTTTTCTTCGCTATCTTTATCATATTAAATATTGTAAGATTTTTGTTATATTAAGTTTCATAAGCTTATCTATTCTTATCGATATCGTTTCTTTTTTTTTATAGATATCATTCAACTTCATTTCTCTCAAAGGACGACAATCAATATTTATTTTTGATATGCGACAACTTAACCATTTTATTTTTCCACCATCTCTGGTTATTCGTTTTCATTTACATTTATTTAAAATTGAAAAATTTTTTGAGAAAGAAAAGCCATGAAAAAAGTGTATGATAAATATATTTAATCATTTAAATTAATAAATCATTGAAATTTCTCACAATGATTTACTGATAAGTTATTTAAATATGCGGAAAAAAGAGTATTTATCATTTATCATTTCATCATGCTGCTTTTTTTTAGTGATAAATTTATCATGTATCGCTTAAATATAATAAAATTGCATTTAATTTAAGAAAAAAAATGATATAAAAGGAAATATTAAGAATTACTAATTATTAATTACTGATAATAGTAACTAATTATTAATTACTAATAATTTGAATTTTTCTACAGTAATCCCTACAGTACATTACAGTAATCTACTAATTATTAATTACTAATAATAGTAACTAATTATTAATTACTACTAATTTGAATTTTTTTCTACAGTAATGCCTACAGTACATTACAGTAATCTACTAATTATTAATTACTAATAATAGTTACTAATTATTAACTACTAATAATTTGAATTTTTTTCCACAGTAATGCCTACAGTACATTACAGTAATGATTTTTTTACTTAATTAGTAATTAATTACTCTTAGTGATTTTTTTTCTTTTACCTTTAGAAATGCCGATTAAGTATCATAAAACGTGAGGTATGTCGATCATTAGCAAATGAAAGTGTACGAATTGATGATGGCTTAATTGAACGATGCATTGAAGTTGGCGTTGGCGCAGTTGGTACTTCAAGTCCTGTTCATTTAATTGGTGTTGCATACCATCTTTATAAGCAGCAACTTGAGGTACAATATGATAAATTTGATAAATGATAAGAATAGTGATAAATTTGATAAATGATAGGAATAATAATTTCATTCTCCGCCGTATTTCATAGTCGAGTGGTCTTGAAAAAGAACGTGCAGGACGTAAACATTTTGCGCTAAAATTTCTCGATGAAACAGTACCGGAAGCTGATCGAATTTTCTGTTATATTATGTATAAATTACCTGATGGAACAGTAAGTATGAATCTGTATTTCTGATTACAATAAAAAAAGAAAGCGACGAAAAATTCATAAAACAATCTGTGATTTCAATTTTTATAGATTGGAAGAAAAGCAGAAAATGATCAATATCAGATCAGTATATATTAACCTTTATAACTTTTAGAGATAATCTTTATCGAAGGTTTAGAATAACATTTAGAAAATGTTATCAAAATGGATTATTGATTTTTAGAAAAGTAAAATTCATAATTGAATCAGATCATTATATATTAAACTTTATAACCTTTATCGAAAGGTTGGAATATTATTCAGAAAATCTTATCAAAGTGGATTATTAATTTTGGGCAAACTAAAATTTATCATTTTTTTTTAACACAAAATTAATTAAATCAATCATTTATAGTTGCTTTCCTCATACAATTTAAGTCAAAATTTAATTGTTATTTTCAGCTTAATTTTGAATAATTACTATTTGAACAACGAATGAGAAATTAACAATCCGAATAATGTTTATCAATAATTATAAGAAGTTTTCTTTTTTTTAATACCTACAGTAATACCTATAGTACAGTATAATAATGAATTTTTTTCTTCTTAATATCTGAATACAGTAAATGAATCAAGCTAATATTCAGAAAATCTTATCAAAGTGGATTATTAATTTTGGGCAAACTAAAATTTATCATTTTTTTTTTAAAACAAAATTAATTAAATCAATCATTTATAGTTGCTTTCCTCATACAATTTAGGTTAAAATTTAATTGTTATTTTCAGTTTAATTTTGAATAATTACTATTTGAACAATGAGTGAGAAATTAACAATCTGAATAATTTTTATCAATAATTATAAGAATCTTTTTTTTCTTAATACCTACAGTAATACCTATAGTACAGTATAATAATGAATTTTTTTTTCTTAATATCTGAATACAGTAAATGAATCAAAAAGAAAAAAGTATGAAAAAATTTCCAGCCAACGCCAACAAAGAAAATTCGTGAAGTTGTGAATGAAACAAAATGCGCCGATTTGGAAGAATGGAAAGAAAAAGCATATGCTTCATTTGCTGCAATACCGCCAGTTAAAATTGATATAAAAATCGTCCTACAAGATCTCTATATTGCATCATTACGATCGCTTACTTATAACGATTTTCATATGTTGAAAGAGAAGGATGTTTGTTTCTTTTCTTTAATTTAAATAATTCAATTAATATATGAAACTTCTGTTCTGTTTTATAATTGTACTTTACTTTAACTAATATGATATTATTTTAATTTTAATTAGTATAAATTAATCAATATGATATTTATTTTAACCTTAATGAATAGGATTTGATTAATATGATATTATTCTAACTTTAATATGATACGATATAAGACTGTATGACATAATTATAAAACTTCTGTTCTGTTTTATAATTGTACTTTACTTTAATTAATATGATATTATTTTAATTTTAATTAGTATAAATCAATCAATATGATATTTATTTTAACCTTAATGAATAGGATTTGATTAATATGATATTATTCTAGCTTTAATATGATACGATATAAGACTGTATGACATGATATATAAGAAGTGAGATTATGTTTTTATAGCAGATTATTAAAAAGATTAAGTATTACTTCTTGGTATTGAAATATCCGAGAAGGAACTTTTTAACTTTCAACTTTAACTTCAATCTTTAACTTTTTCAACTTCAATATCATTCGTCGAAATTGTATGTTATTGTTTTTCTTTTTTTAGATTGATTGTTTGGTGGTTTACTCGGAATTTCTGGATTTCGGGTTTGATTTAAAAGGTTTACTTCCATTGTTTGATGATGAAACAATGATTATCATTCAGAATCCTTCAGTTCTTTCAATTTCCATGGATATTTTCGCCCGAATACACAAATGGCGATGCAAGGGTAATTGCTTTCTATATGAGAATGATAAATTGATCAGATGATATTATGTGACGTTAAGTATAACAAAGTCAGATCAGATCAGATCAATAATGAAATGTTTTTTTTCAAATATTTTGCATTTGATCATCACCATAATCATCATTATCATCATCATCGTCGTTATCGTCATCATCATCATTATATACTGATCAATGAGGAGAAATTTAATTTTGATGATTTTGAATAATTCATTAAATATTTCCCATAACATTGAAAATCTCACCTAAATATATAAAATATTTGATGACGAGAGAGAGAGAGAGAAGAAAAGATGAAATTATTTATTAAAATATAATTTTACTTCAAATTTTTTTACAATGATTCTAAATTTCCCTCAATTCATCAATAAAGAAGAATTTGACAATAAAAGTAAGACATTGATAATCAATCAATAACTGATCAGTAATTATTTAATGAATCAATTAACAATTAAATTGAATAGTATTTTTTTCCTGTTTTTTTGATTCAAAAAAAAATTTCGTTTAAAATGCGGAATTATAAGTTTGTATTTTTTTTTATTGAATGTTTTCTTAAAGTAATTCATGTATTGAATGCTGTATCTCCTAAAATACCGGATAAATCTTGAATGCATTTGCTTGGTTCCTGTATGATTATAGAATCACGTGTTTGCGTTGCGTGTGATACGGACGGTTTAACAATTTCGGGGCTAATTGTTGCACGTTACTTATCACTTTCCACTCGATGCACTTATGAAGATGCAATTAAAGCTGTCAAAATTTCTCATGAATCATTTTTTCCACTTCCATATGCTCAACGTGATTTCCTCAATGCCGAATTTGAGGTATTTTAACTTTTTCGCTTTCTTTTTTTTACATAAATTCATGATTGATATTTTTGATAAAACGGTGATAATAAGTGATAAGATAGATTAATACTCTTTCAGTATATTTTCTATATATTTTCTTTTTTTCATATTCATGTATAAAGTATAATCATTATCGACTATCAGTATCTTATCACTTATCACATATTTTTCTTTTGATAATTTTTATTTTCATTATTCTATTATCGTTATTTATCGTTATTTAACTTATCCGATAATAGAATAGCGATTATTTATTGTAATATTGTTTATGATTTTTCTTTTAGCATTGAACAGCTTTTTGAAATTCCGCGAAGTCGATTTTAACTTGAGAGTATCGTAGGTTTTTAAAAGTTAAATTTAACATTTTTAGGATGAAGAAGCTGATCAATTCGAACTTCAAGCACCATCATCTGATTCTAAGAAAAATTTCGATCGTTGCATGCTTCAAAATTGCATTCGCGTTTATGGAACCTCATTGTAAAAGTAAGCATTTGATTGTTTAAGTGAAAAAAAGAAAACAAATTTTGTAACTTTCATCCAGTTAGGTTACTTTTCTGTAACTTTTTATAACTCGTAACTAAAAAAAAACTTTCTTTCCAAATCTAAAATTCTATAAAATCTTCAGATGTTTCTCATTAATAAATTTGGAATATAAAAGTTTTAATAAGTTTATTTGAAATGGAAAATTACATTTGCAATATGTCCCGTCATTTGCGTAATCTCAATAATTATCGGTATCAGAAATGATAGTGTACATTTAGGTTATGTGTTAATAGTAGCTTGAATGGAATGATCAATCGAAAATCCAATCAATCAATCAATTACGATCATCAATTTGATATCAGCATTGCTAAGAGATAGTTTAAGATACTTTTATCATTGATTTTTTCCACTTATCACTAATTGCTATCTTTTCTTTTTTTTTGCTCTCGAAGATATTTTCCTTGTATTTTGAAGGAACGTGAAAGATTTTATCATATCGTTTATCCTCACGTTTTTCCGTGTAATCTATAAATGTGAAAATCGTTTTTTTCATTGTAATAAAGCAATTTTTATGCTTTTTTTTTCTCTGAAACTTTTTCTTCTTTTAAATTTTAAATGACTTTTATAATTTCATAATTGAAATATCATTTTAAATTGTTTCAATTGTCAACGATCGCTTTGAAAGATTGCAAATGTTATGAAGAGATAGAGAGAGAGAGTAAGGAATAAAAATTTATAAATTTATTACTTTATTTAAGTCATTTTTAATGCTATCATAATCACTGAAATTTAAAATAATTTCTTAAAAAATTAATTTTAAATTTAAAAAAATTACTAAAAATTCATTTAATTACCGTTCAAAATTCAATAATAATGATCATTCTTAATCAATTAAAACTTAAAATAGTTTCTTAAAGCGGAAAAAATTTTCGAACAATTTTATCATGCACAGGAAAAATCCTAAAAATGAATTACTTTCTCATTTTTTCTTAAATCAAAAATTAAATCTTTCTGAAAAAAAAACTTTTATGCTGTCAAAAATGTTTTTAGTGAAAAACAAAAAGGAAAGGTAAAAAAGGTTAAGAAAAAGTTAAATTTTTGATTAGAATTGAATTGAGTTATATTTTACAAAATTAATTAGTTATTTAGTTAGTTAATTAGTTAATTAATTAATTAGTTAATTAGTAATTTTTTATGAAATTTTATACTGAATACTAAATTAGTAACTTTATTAACTAAAAACAATAATACTCTAAAGTGACAGATAAAAGAGTTGAATACAAAATTAGTAAGTTAATTTTTTTTTAATTAGTAAATTAGTAAGTAAATTAGTAATTTGTAATTTATTGAAAACAACAATGCTAAGATAACATAACAGGTTATACTTATTCAATTAAACATTAATAAAAAAAAAAAAATACACCTTTGATCATTATTGATTCTACATTCCATTCTTGCTTTCACCTTCTGCTAATTGTAATTTAAGCTGAAAAATTTTCATCAACGATCGCCACATTGCTACCTGTGCAGTTGCTTCCTCAACTGTTAATCCATTTTCTTGATTTGATTGTTGCAAAACTTCCAATTCTTTATTGACACGGCTAATTTCCTTCTAGATATTAATATACTTTGAATAATTAGAAGTAGAAGTATTAGTTATTTATTTATTATTGTCTTATAGAACTTTAAATTCTTTACTTAAAAGAAAAGTAGAATTTAATTAAATTATGACTAAGCTGAAAATTTTTCATCAATAATCGTCACATTGTTACCTGAGTTTTACAAATGCAAGAAAAAAGTTTTCATCAATTGTTACCTGAGTTTTACAAATGCAAGAAAAAAGTTTTCATCAATTGTTACCTGAGTTTTACAAATACAAAAAAAAGAACAACAATCACTACTTGTAAAACTTTAATCACAATGCTCAAATATTTTCATTCTTCATTAACAAACCTCAATTTGATTAATTAGCATTGATCCATCTTTCCTTAATTTCTCCGAAATAGTTTTCATGATCTTAAGTTCAATATCTGCACGAAAAATTTTCCGCTTCTTCGTAATCATTTCATCTTCCATATCTTTAACATTCTAAAACAAAAAAAAAAAGAAAGTTAGAAGAAAGTCTTACTTATTAAATACTTAACATTTAAAGTTTAATGATAAGAAATAGATTTTTGAGAAGGTTTGATTTGAAGAAATGATAAGAGATGTGATAAGGAAATACCTTTTCAACTTTCACAAAAGCACTCTCGAAATTTGCTTCAGACTTTTCATAATTTTGTTTCTTCAGATTAAAGCGTTCCGTGGAATCCTTAATAAATGAAAATGTACTTTAGATGATTTGAATATTATTGAACAAACTGAAAGAAGCTTAATAAATTATTCTATTGAATTATTTTATTTAAGATTTATTCTTAAAATTAAATTGCTGATAATTTTCTTGTATAAGTGATAATTCTGGATAACAAATAATACTGCTTATCATAATTAACTATCAATGTGATAAGAAATCATTGAAAGTAAGGAAAACTATCGTTATGATAAGAAGTCATTTAAAGTAAGCTCAAATTATTGATATGACAAGGAGTATTTAAAGTAAGTTCAACTATCAATATTATAATGAGTCGTTTAAAGTAAGTTCATCTATTGATATGATAAGGAATCAATGGAAGTTAGCACAATTTTATTGATCTGATAAGGAATCATTTAAAGTAAGCTCAACTATCGATATGATAAGGAATCACCTAAAGTAAGCTCAATTATCAATGTGATAAGGAATCATTTAATGATAAGGAATTATCTATCTGAAAGATTAATATGATAAGGTATGATAATATGATGACCTATAAATTGATTCTATAAACCTAAAATAAATTCCAAAAAAAAAAGAGATAAAGTAATATTACAGCAAAATGCTTATTTAATTCACTATTCGACTCTTTCAAACCATCAATTGTCGTTCGTTTTAAATCCATTTGTAGATTTAATTCGCTTATCATATCACATAATTTTTTCATATCATTTGTTTCCGGTTTGTTACTTTCTAATGATTTCTTTCCATCATCTTTTACACAGTGTATTTCAATTATTCGTCCACCATTTTTTTCCGGAAAAAATTGAACAAACTTTGAAAGATTAATATGATAAGGAATCATTTAATGATAAGGAATTATCTATCTGAAAGATTAATATGATAAGGAAACATTTAATGATAAGGAATTATATATGTGAAAGATTAATATGATAAGGAATCATTTAATGATAAGGAATTATCTATCTAAAAGTGAGCTACCTGAAAAGAATGATAAGAAAAGCAAAACAGAAATTAAAATAATAATTAATGAAACTTTTGATTATCGAAGAAATACCACAAATAGCTAAAAATAGAATACTTTATGAAGTTAAATATAATTCAAAATTATTAGCTAACTATTTTTTGTATAAGTTCGTTCCATTGATTGCTAAGTATTTCGACTGTATGTGATAGTACAACGTGTTCATTATTCAAATTACTTATTTCAGCCTGCTTTCGCTTGTAATCTGATGTTTTAGTTCGAAGCTTATTGACGTAATTCTTGAACTGTAAATCTTAAAATTACAATAGCGAAAGAAAAAAAAAACAAACAAACTAATCTTTTAGAAAAATAACTCTGAAAAATGCAATCTTTAAAATAGCATAGCTCTTATTAGCCACGATAATATTTTATAGTATACACTTTATGGTATATATAGATTTCATATCAGTTAAAATTATTAAATCTTTAAAATAAAGTTTTTAATTAAATTTAATTTAGATTGCATAAATACTATCATTACAGCTATCTTTCCATTCATTTTACTGTTACTTTTATGTTTCAATTTTATCAGATAAAAAAAAAACTACAACTTCTAAAAATGATAAATGATAAAAGAAATGATAGTAAAAATGATATAAGAAATGATAAGAAAAATGATTAAAAAGAAAATCAATTTAAAATTTTCGTAAATATTTGAGAGTTGTTTAGCTTTTAGCTACTCAGAGTAAAATTCGTAATCAATATCAAATATCAAAATCAAAATCAAAATTAGATCAAATAACAAGTAAAACCTGTGTAGTTGTAATCACAAAATCTGTTCCACCTTTTTCTCGTAAATTACTTTTCTTCGTTTCCACCTGATTTGTGATATTTTGCAATTCCAAACTGCAAAAAAAAAAGAGAGGCTATTCATGAAATTTTTAAAACTTGCAAAACTCTCTCAATAATATTTAGTAATAAATAAAATGGATTAAAATTGCAATATAAATAAATTTCGATTATTCATTACTCATTACTCATTGATAATGTTGATACTATCACTTATGTTATAAGTAAAATCCGATTACTCATCACTTAATGATAATAACTATCAACTTAGTGATAACTATCAAACAGAAATTTCATAGAGTTAAATCATACGATCATTCAATTTTCAACAAATTCAGAAAAGATGAAAGAAACAAACAAAAGCTAATAACTTATCTAATTTTATGTATAAATTTAATTTACAGTAAATACCGTGCTTCCTGTAATTTTTCAATCAATATTGTCTTCCTCTTATAAATAGATGATGCTTGATGACGATAAATTGATAGCTTATCTGTATTTTCATCTTTACGATCACGCTCATTTACCAATTCCATAATTTCTTGATTTTTTTCCTCAATCTTAAAAAAAATTCAATCAAGAAGATCGATATTTGATATTTCAGTAATTTCAACAATTCAAGAAGATCGATATTTGCATATTTCAATAATTTCAACAATTCAAGAAGATCGATATTTGGATATTTCATTAATTTCAACAATTCAAAAAGATCGATATTTGATATTTCAGTAATTTCAACAATTCAAGAAGATCGATATTTGGATATTTCAGTAATTTCAAAAAAAGAAAAAAAAATTTAAAAATTCACTTTTCGTTGCAATTCACTGATATCATTTTTATCAATCGAAGCAATATCAACCACTTTCTTCAAATCATTAACAATTGCTTTTTTTGTTTCAATTTCTTTTGGTAATTTTTCATTAACCATATAACGATTCGTCTCTATTTCTTCCTGCAATTTTTTTTTTCTTTTAAAATATACTTTAACTGATAATTATGCTGATCAGTCAAAAAGTATACTTTTATACTTTATCATTTGAAATTGAAAAAATTGTTCATTACATTTACACTAACTGATATGTTAATAGTATTAGGAATATTAGGATATAACAATATTAGGATATTACACAATATAGTGCGAAGTTAAATCTCAAATTATATCATTAGAAGGAATTCAAAAGAATATCTTATCAGTTTTACGGTATCACTAGCATTATCAGTTTAACAAGAATGATTTTATATTATCATTTTATCAATTCTAATCTATTATCACTTTAACAGTAATGAATATCAATCGTTCAAAATATTTCTATCTAACGACAAATTTCTCGATCATTTGCAATCGAAAATTATTTGTTAGCTTAACTTGTATTAACTTATAAGTGATTCTTTTCCTTCTCTTCTTTTATAATTAAATTGCTAAATCGCTTATGTAACATTGTTTTACATGAAATAAGTTTTTACCTTGAATAAACCTTAAATATAAAGGTAATTAACCTTTAAAGCTTTCATGCTCTTTCTTGGATCAACATTTTCACCAGCTACTTTTACTTCCTCAAGTGAAATATTTAAACGTTGTAGCTTCTGATCATTGAATAACATCTGAAATACGGAATGCTACCACTTATTAATTATTTCTGCATAAATTTAAAATCAATTTTTATCAAACATATATATCATTAATTCCTTCCCAATCGATATCAGTATATCAGTAAATGAATTGAACAAATTGATTGATTTAGAAATTATAATCATCTTATCAGTTAAAAATTATCATCGAATAAAATCAATAATTTCTTCTCAGTCAATATCAGTATATCAATGAATGAAATATGAAAATGAATTTATCAAATCGATTGATTGCAAAATTATAATATCTTATCAATTAAAAAAATCATTAGTGAATAAATTTCACAAATAACCTTATCAATTATAATTATCTTATCAATTTATTATCACCTTATCAATTAAAAAATTATTAATGAATAAATTATCAATAACTTCGTTTACCAAATTTTTTTGCTCCAATCTAAGATGTCCAATTTTTTCCAAACGTTCATTTTCCATTCGACATTTTTCCGCTAATTTTAGCAAACGTTCAATATTTTCGATACCATGAAGTTTACGTTCAATTTTATCAATTCGTTTACTCAATTGCTCTTTCTCAGCTTTCATCGAATTTAAATCAGCTTTTATATTCTCCATCATTAATGTATCTTTACGAGCTTCTATAACTTGCGAATGTACTTCCTAAAAGACAATTAAAAACAAAAAAAGAAAACTTTATTTCAATAGTCTTTTTTCTCTATCCCAGTAATTTACTTTAGTATAGAAATTTTTAATTCTGAATATTCTTTACTTATTTTTAATAATTTACTTTAGTATGTTTCCACAGACTTTTCTCTTAATCTTAATAACTTACTTTAGTATAATTCAATAGGTTTTTTCTTGATCTTCATAATTTACTTAAGTACATTTCAATAGGTTATTTTCTTATTCTTAATAATTTACTTTAATATGTTTCCACAGACTTTTCTCTTAATCTTAATAACTTACATTAGTACAATTTATTAGGTTTTTTCTTGATCTTAATAATTTACTTTTGTACAAAAATTTTTATTTCTGAATATTTTTTACGTATTATTAATAATTTATTTTCTGTTAGTTTCTCAATTTTCCCCGAAAATTTTTATTTTACTGTAGCAATTTTCATTTATGAATTTTTTTTTTGCAAAATTTTTCTACAAACAATGATTAGTTAATTTTAAAAAACGAAAAAATTTGATAATAATTTTGGTTTAGCTAAATTGCTTACTTTGAATTCATCCATTAAAGTTGAAATTTGATTTGATAATTCAACTAACTCAGGATCTTGAAATGCACCTATAAATGATAAACGATCAATTCAATAATGACAATAATAGCAACAGTAATAGTGATAACAGCAATTAATGATAATGACAGTGATAAATAATAGTAATAAATAATGGTAATAAAAATAGCAATAATAGTAGTGACAAAAGTAATGATGACAATGATGATAATAACAACAGTAATCATAATAATTAATGATAATGACTAGTAATAACGATAATAAATAAATAAATAAATAAATAGGTTAATTAATTTAATTAATTAATTAGTTAATTAATTGATAATAAATAATAATAATAATAGTATTTATTTATTTAATTTAAACTTATTTAGTAAT
Organism: Cruorifilaria tuberocauda; assembly: GCA_013365365.1. Lineage (NCBI taxonomy): Eukaryota > Metazoa > Nematoda > Chromadorea > Rhabditida > Onchocercidae > Cruorifilaria > Cruorifilaria tuberocauda. The sequence continues at coordinate 21,530 of JABVXU010000219.1, forward strand.
ATTTATAATAACAATGATAACAATAATTATAATTATAATAATAATTATAATTTTGGCTATAATTACAATTATAATTACAACAATCGCAATAATAATAATAGTAATATTGATAATAATAATATATTTTTTTGATTTAAAAAATTCAAATAAATTGTTTTTCATAAAATTCCATAAAGTTGAAAGGTTGAAAAGAAAATGAAAAACCTGGGACATCAATTTTTGTGAGATATTTAGCTAAATATGTTCTTTCTTTTAGCATATCGACATTTTTAAAAATCCATTCTAATATTGGATAAATCACCGTTTTCTCTCCTTCCACAATATTACATCGCCATTGTTGTCTAATCACAATTAACTATTAGCTATTACTTTACTTTACTTGATAATGATGTTTAAAAGTTAAAAGTTTATATGAATTACTGATCTTACAGTTTTTCGATATCATTTGGTGGACGATATTTGAGGATACGTAACGAATTGAATATACGAAATGCTGTAACATCAGCGCTTTCTTCACGAATATCAATTGCATCTAATCCTTCGATCCATAATAATACATCACTTAGAATTTGTAATAATCGTTCATTTGATATCATATCAAAGCTAATCAAATTTAAATTCATCTTAAATGGTTCATCATTTAAACCATCAACAATCGTTTGTAATTCAATTGCCATCGTTACCTGAAGAGTTAATTACTGTAAAATTATGCAAATGATATGAAAAAGCATTTGGAGGAGAAGAAAATTCAATTATATAGAAATCGATTAATTATTTAAAAAGATATCAAAAGTTTGATAAGTTCAAGTTTGCAATTTTCTTTAATTTGAATTAATTAAAATACTCCTCACTAATATGATCTCTTAAGCTTACTTAGGTAATCAAATGAAATTTCCATTACTTTTTTGATTTATTTTAGTATTAAACGAAGTTTCTCTTACTGGTGTAAAAAAAAAAATTGATTATCAGTTCCTGATAATCACTAATAGAAAGAAAAGTTTATCAATAATAGAAAGGTCAATTTTAGTATATTTCAAATCTATTTATATAATATGTCCATTTATCGATTACGGACTTTTAAATTATATGTAAAATTTGAGAATCCAGATCTATATCACTTACGTGACTTCAAAATTTACATTTCAAAAATTACGTGACTTTAAAATCACTTACGTACAAAAAATTAGTCCAATTTTTGATATGTACCAAAATGCTATCAACATAACTTATGTAGAGAGAAGTGAGAAAAAAATACGTGTAAACATGACGTCTATACGTTTAGAAATATTAACAATCACGGACTTTTCAATTATACGTAATATTATGCGTAAAATTTGAGAATCTAGACTTATATCAGTTACGTGATCTCAAACTTTAAAAAAGTAGTTCAATTTTTGGCACATATTAAAATGCTATCAATGTAGAAGAAAAGTAGAAAAAAATACGCGTAAATATAACGTCTGTACGTTTAAAAATACACGTAGTACAAATGTAATAAATTAAAAAGAAGAAAGATGAAAACGAAAGAAATGATCATTTAGCTTAAGACTTAAGCTCCAACGCATTGTTACCATAGTGATGCATGATAAATTTACTTTTATTACTTTAATACTGTTCAATTAAGTTAATATTGTTCAGTCTAATCGTTCTAAAAGTTTACCTTTACTAATGTAAAGGCTTCAACTAATAAATAAACTAATTAATATATGAAATCTAACTAATTAATATATCATTAAAGTTACTTAGTAAATCTAACATTAAAAGTCTTCAGTTCAAACGCTCAAAATAAATTAATTAATTTAATTATTAATTAATCAACTTAATTATTATAAAAAAATTCTTCGGGAAAAAAATAGTAAAAAACAAAAACAATTTTACGAAAAATAAATTTATATCCATATAATTTGATTAAATAATTTAGTTTAATAATTAACAGAAAGCATCATTGATATTGATAAAAATCATTGATCAAAAAAATAAACTTAATTAAGATAAATTAACTTTCCTTCGGGCTAAAGATTATTCATGAAATCAGTTAATTAGGAATTTTGTAAATGAGATAAAATAGGAAATATAAAGCGGAAGTTATCGACAAGGATAAACGATTGAGATTTATATATTGCATTCTTGGGCCTTCATTAATGTAAGTTATCAGGAAGTGGCATTATCGAAGTTATCATTTTTGGGAATTATCAGGTTGTTAAAGTTTAAATGAAATTATCAAATATGGATTTATTGTGATCAGGAATTGATTTTACCTTATATGATTTCACTGAGTTAAGTTTGTCCAAAGGTTTCCAATGGAAAGTTGAAATATTGGAAAAGCTTTTATCTGGCTGTTTTTTTAGTTGATTTCATCTTTTCTTTGATTTATCTGATGAACGATGTTGAATTGATTAAATAGAAAGCTTTATTTTATTTCTTATAACATGTAGTGAAATTTTCAAATTTCGCGAATTCACTGATAATTTTCGTTTTATTTCCAATTTATCTTAATCTGCATTGAAAAAAAAACGAATTTTATACTTTAAACTAAATTATTAGGTATTTATAGTTTGAGGATAAAGTATTGAAATGAATATAATATCGCTATCAAAGCATGTTGTAAATATAAAATTTATTCGTTTTCCATGCACTATGATATGATAGCGCATGAAAATATGCTAATAAACTATGCTAAGTTGCGCAGACTCATGTAAAGTTTGAAGGAATAGTTGAAGATTTCTTTTCAGAAGATTGTGGAATTTGGTCGTTCATATTGATAAATTCTTCATATTTATTTTTTAGAAAATCGAAGAAAATTACTTAAGTTATCCTTAATTGGTTCAATATATTTGTTAGAAATATGCTTTGTCTACTACTCTTCTAATAAGTCACAATTAAAGAAAAAAGTGTAATGCAACAGTTTTTGGCTGTTATCTTTAAATTGAAATTATTTTTAGGTATTTTTAATAGAAAATGCTACTGAAATTCAAAAATATTAGACAATACACAATAATAAAATTATTTCATTTATCTGGGATGTAACTAAATAGAAATGTAAAGCTGAAAGTAACAATATTTGCAACAACGGGGAACTTTTTAGTTCGACTTTTTAATATCCTGATTTTACTCCAAAGCTTTTTCTTCAAGATATTCCCTAAAATCTTAGTTCTCAATGATTCTAATAAATTTTGAAGGATTTTGCTATTTCTTCATTTGTATTTCATTTCATTCGTTGGATTGATTGGGTTGTTTCGATTTTTATATGTTTTTAAAAGCTTATAAAAGAATTTGATGCTTGCTTAAAGCCAATAGAGATAAAACGTTTTTTAGATTGTTTCAGTAAATCGATTTGATATGGCTTGGTTTTATCAATAACAGTTGATTACCATATGTGACATATTTTTTACAGATGACTTCTTTAACTGATAACGGCTATCGATACACAAGACTAGATAATTCACCTTCTTCTTCAGCAGGATTTTTTGCTGACACCTTACAAAAGCAGCAAGTATATTTACGAATTCTTCACCAAAAACTTTTTTGATCTTGATAAAAGAGAAGTTTCAAAATGTGAAATGTGTAAAATCATTGTGATAAGTATTCGTAATTTCTTTTTGAAATCCTTTGATATCCTTTTATTTTACGTATATGATAGTGAATTATTTTTGTTCCTAATACTAGCTCGCCAATAATAATATGAGTAGTATTTTTAGACAATATTGACTGATCAGGACAGAGATCTGGAAAAGGTGGGTGATTCGGTGCAATTGCTGAAAAATATGAGCAGTCGCATTGGAACGGAACTCGAAGAACAATCAATGTAATTTTCTTTCTTTCCGATAATGGCTGCTATCTGTAACAAAATATATTTTCAATTTTTTAATTTTAGCATGTTGGATGATTTGAGTACAGATATGGAACGGACAGGAATGAAGATGGATGAAATGATGAAAAAAATTGCTAAAGTAACCAATATGAACGATGGTACGTTTTAATTTCTTAATTTTTAATGCAAAATTTTTGAATAGTGAAGAGCATATGTATTGCACGCTTTACTGTTTATTTCTCCAGTCAAAGAATTTATTATAAGAATAATTAATTAAATTATTTAGAAGGATCGCAAGAATTGGGCTAGATTGCATTGAATTCTGAGAATTTCAGATAAGAGACAGTGGATGGCGATTTTTATATTGTCCATAATATTGTTCTTTATTGTTATTTTGTTTATATTGCTGTAGATTGTTTTGTTTATCACTTTGAATTTCTCTGCTCATGCTTTCCTTGTTTTCAATTTGTCAAATGACTTTATACTTGTAAAAGATTAATCGAAGTTGATTAAATCTTTAGGCGAAGAGCTTATATTAGTCTATAATCTTAAATTCAATAAGAATTTTCTTGCTCAATGAATATTCTGGTTTTTGACTTAGGTGATATTTTGAATGTATATTTTGATTTGTACTTCAATTGTTAACTGTAGTAATTAATTATTTATAATAAAGAGTTTCTCTCATTATTTCTTTACTTTTCCACAGTAAATTGAGAAGGGCCTTCAGTAGTTGTACATATTTTTTAAGTTAATTTACTGAGAAACAATAATGCAATCTACGATATAAAATCGCTCCATTCTGGAACCATTTCTTCTTACATATCGATTATGTTTATATGTTGTTTCTGTTAGAATATTAACATTTTTTGCTTAGTTTCTTATTTTTCCAGCAAAAGTAGCCGTTTTTATTTGTTCAGGAATCTTATCGAGATTAAAATGTCCTTGTCACTTTTTTCACTCTTTAATTTTATCACATTATTACGGATTAATGATTTCACTTCTGCTGCTGGATATGTAGTGTACTGCCCATGTATGGGCAGATTTGGTAATCAAATGGAGTATTTTCTCGGCATATTGGCATTTGTGAAAGCTCTTAACAGAACTTTAGTTTTACCTCCATTCGTTGAATACTATCCCGAGAAAAGGGAAGCTGTAAGTTTTCTGTGCTATTTAAATTTTTCTTATTCAGTTGTATTTTTTTTGTTTATATGACTACATAATAACACTACACTTACTAACTTTCACTTATTCACTTCATTGTTGGTTAATTATGCAACACATTTCAAAATATCCGTGATTCTTAGTCTTAACATTCAATTGACAATTCTATGGATTTGTGGAAATGTAACTGTGGTTTTAGATATGATTTTGTATTTTGCTTTTCAAAATCATTTCAGAAATTTTTCTCTTTATTTAGGTCATGGTTGATTTTGACAAATATTTCTTGGTTGAACCGTTGCGTCACTTTCATAAAGTGATTGTTATGCGTGATTTTATGAAGAAAATTGCACCAAATGTTTGGCCATTGAATAAAAGGAAAGGTAAGAATATATTTGTATCGCCTTTTTTTATAATGTGCATATTTTGGGTTCTGTGTATCTTTAGTTAGTTTATCAGCTTTTATCAAATATTTTAAAAGTAATCGGTATTTTCTTCATAAGTATAATTCATAAGATTTCAGCATTTTGTTGGCAACCGCGTAAAAGTATCTATGATACAAGGAAATCATTTGGATGTCATGCCAAAGAGGGAAATCCATCTAGTGCATTTTGGAATTATTCGAATATAAGTTTCGTTGGCGATGTTTACTATGCTTCAGATTTTCATGAAGCTCATTTCGTTCACTTGACGAGAGTACAAGAAAAATGGAATGAGAAGTAAACATTCCGTATGAATCATCTGTAATCTCAGTATTTCATTATTACTTCAAAAAAGTGAGCGGAAATGGCAGTCGGGAATGACAACACGCCTTGTTTCGGTAGTTATCATAACGTTATCTGGCGTTATCACTTAGATAAAAAATAAAATTAAAATCGAGTGAGATAGAGCAACGAATCATTATTAACTGGAGTAAAAAAATTTTTACTCGAAGTGAACAATACTTTTTAATGTAAATTATCTGCTATTATAATAAAGCAATAAACAGCAGCTTAGGTTATTTTTACTAATACCTGTATTTTTTTAGGTTTCCAACTAACCGATATCCAGTTTTGTCATTCATTTCGGCTCCAGCAGCATTTCCAGCACGAACAGATCATCATCACTTGCAGAGATATCTTCATTGGTCAAAATCAATTATGATAGAGGCTAATAAATATGTAGCAGAATCACTTACAAGACCATTTATTGGTATTCACTTGCGGAATGATGTAGACTGGGTAAATCTTGCAATGATGAATTTTAGCATTCCCAGTTGGCTCAAAAAATAGTGCACAATTCGATCGAAATCAGAAAACTTATTAGATCAAAAATTTTATAAATGCAGGATCTAGCTTCAGCAATGCTAAGTCTTAAACCATCTCTTTTGCTATAAATTTTGTTTGTTTATATGAGAATTCCATGGATAAATGTGAAGCTAATTTGATGTTTGCAGGAAAATTTATGTCAAATGGTACAGAAGAATGAAACTGAGAAATTATTTGGTTCAGCAATTTGCACTGGTAACAGCAATAAATTAACTTACGAAATGTGTCTGCCTTCACTGGAAACAATTATGAAAGATGTAAAATTTTGGTAACTTTATATTTAAGAAAACGTGTGAGTGAGACAGTCTCGAAGTTAGATGCAAACTTTGTTAGTTCTTTGACTTTATTGTATGACATGCTGGCATGCTTGTTTTCATCTTTTATTGTGTAGTTATTTTCTAATAATTTTGGAAATAGTAAATTTGAGATCAGAAAGGAAGCATTAAAGTTGAAAGTACGATCAGTATTTGTATCAAGCGATCGAAATCACTATATCAATGAATTAAGAGAAGAACTAGCTCCTTTCCAGGTATATATTCCAGATATATAATATTTTACTAATAAAAGTGAAAATATGAATGCGTAAATCTTATTCAATCTTTTTTGTTAAGATTAAAAAGTTTGATGACAACTAATTGCAACATTTTCATGGCAGAAAGTTAAGTTGTAGTGTTAGGTTTTTCCATGGCAAACTGAATAACATTTGCTTGTAGGAATGCGTGGTCTTTTAAAACTTTGACTTCCAGGAAAAAACCAATGGAAAATTTACGATTCTTTCAGATTATTGTGCAGCGCCGTTATCCTGAAAACCTACATGTGAATTTGGCGATTGTTTCAATAGCAGATCATTTTATAGGCAACTGTGTATCCACTTTGAGCGCATTTATATATCGGCAGAGAAAGTATGCATCAGGCATTCCAAGACCATCATCGTTTTTTGCTCAAAATTATTTTGCAGAAAATAGAGATGAACTGTAGCCTTTCATAAGCATTTATACGAGTGATTGGCAGGGGTTTTTCTAGTTCGAGTCGTTAATGAAAACATGATATCGAAGAGCACTAATTTCCCCAGATAAAATATAATTTAAATGGGGTAGAAGGTATTTAGCAATGAAATTAAGTGGTAAGAAATGCGTATTACTTAAGAAAAGTTCCTTAAAAAAATCTTTTGGACACAATGTATACTTATCATTGGAATATATTAAATATCAACAACTCATACACTGCGCATATTACGCATATTCACCTTTATAAATGAATCCTTAATTGCTTTATGACTAATTAAATGAAACCTACTAAATCACCGGAATGTTTGCAAGATAATTTAATCCTTTACTAAGTGACGATTCTCCCATTGCTTTTCTTTAATATGATAAAAATATTTGAGAATTTTCAAGCTCGAAGAGTTAGGGATTACGTACCAAAGCCATATATCATAAAAAGACAATATTCACATTGTCATAAAATGATAAATTTTTAGAGCTAGATTAAGGAACTTTAATTTCAAGAGAAGTTCAATTTCTTCAGAAACGAAGGACGAAAAAAGGGATGTGAGTAAGACTTTCTATCCTCAACCTCTCAATCAATAAATTTCCATTCCAAGAAGCTATGGGAGCAAGTGAATACATATATATAAATCAGAATACAAAAAATGAAAAATGGGTTTGTCACAACCACCACAACAATAATGGATACATATAATGTTCGGCTGATAACATGGACAATACACGACAATAAGTATTAAATTTAAAAAAATTAATTGGGATTTATTATAAAGACTTGGAAATATTGCAAAATGCGGTAGAATGTATAATGATCATTGTTAACCACAACCTAAAATTGATAAATAGTTGCAGTTTTTTAGTAATAATTCACAGCAGTTTTGATTTTTTCTCTTTTTAGAGAAAACATTTTAAATTACAAAACAGCTGATGAAAATAACATTCATAAAAATTTTGCGTTATGACTGAACCATTTTCCAAAGTCATGAATTCATTACTTTATGGACATATAAATTGGAAGATATTTTATTGTACATGCCCTCCTTATGGACATCTTATTCTCTATACCTATAAAGCACAATTACAAATATTTCACAATCATTTAAAAATTTACAAAGTGCATCGAAATTCACAAAAGCGAAAAATTATCTTAGATATCATTTTTTTGTTGAGATATCTAAAATGATCTTATTTCTGATACCTTACATCAAAACGTAAAAGCTAAATTTAGGATGAGATTTTCTATGCTCCAGTAGAAATACACAGTTGAAGATGACTGTTCATAAAACTGGCTTTATCAATTATTTCAAGGTTTGTTGAGTCCTCGAAGGTTTTCTAGAAAAGCTGCTGGATTTATCAGCTGATCTGATCCTGAAACAAAGATGGAAGTAATTTATAACTCATAATAATTTGAAGTTTGAGTTAGTAAAAAGTAAAATACGAATTTATTCGAACCTACGATAACTTCCCACGGTTTTTTATCTTTGGTTACTTCGTAAGCAACTCTCATTTCTGAATATGTTATTCCACCCACTATAAAAACAATTAAACGAGGTCCTGAGCGGTACGATGTCTGATGTCCGCGTTCTTTATGCCACTGACCATATCGAGCACTAAACGAACATTGTAGTGATAAAACATTGAAGACAAAAATCTTGAATCACTCAATTAGGAGAAAAATGCAACGGAAGAGAGAAAACTTGAAAAATGAAAGTTACAAGCTTTCTATTTGAATGAATTTTGAATAATCCAAAGAGTAAGTATTGAGGAATACACTTGAAAACATGAATAAAAAACCTGGTTGGTGGGCGATATGTTGGAGTGGCTTGTCGTCCTGCTAGAAATGGGAAATGCTTCATATCAAGTTTATCATCTATGGCATCTTCCAAAATGTCCTTCAAGACTGGAACCCATCGAGAAGATTGGTAAACCTGTTCGTTAGCACGCTCTTTACGACTCGGTGTCCAAAATCGCTTTCGTCCTTGCTAAAAGTTCAAGAATTATAGGAAATTAGTAAGAGATCGTATCAGTATGGATATATCTAAATAAAATAAAAATTCCTATATTTGTAACTTACATCTATAATTATGTTTAAACCTAAAAACATTGCGTTCGCCAATGTATCCTTCTCCCTCACGTCAATATTCGCATGTTGAAGAAGTTTGTCCAAATTTTCTTCGGTAATGCCTTAAGCATATAAAATATAAAGATCGAAGGATTGCATACAGCTTATTTGTCAATTCTCAATCATACTAGTTCATAAAATTATGCTGATTCCTCATGAAACAGAAACAGAAGCATTTGCCAATGAAGTATTTTAAAAATCGAACCGTTTTTCGACAAAATATAAAGTAAAATAAGTCGGAGACGGTCGGGTGGTTCAACCGCTGGGTCAATCAGCAATGGTACCATTAACTTCATCGGATCTTTTACTCGTTCACCTTCTGCATCAACCTGCATTGCCAGATCCTACAAATAGTTTTACGTAAATTAATATGGTATGTAAATATGGGAGAATCGTACAATGTTTTCCACAGACCTGTTCGACTTTACAAAGCTTATCGATTCCTTGTTGATATTTACGCATACATTCTTCTGCCAAGTGAAAATGTGTGTTAAATTTGTTTAGTTCTTTCTGATACTGTGGCATTTTCTTAATCATCATTGACAGATCTAAACAAAAACAAGGTGAATTCCAATGAAAATAATGATTTTCTGATATAATGATGAAAAGGATGGCCGAATATAAATATACTTAAGCAGAAATATATGAAAAAGAAATGAACCTTTGATGCTTTTTGCATCAGCTTTCATGCCAGCATTATTTTCAGAAAATTTTTTCAATCCTTTTGTAACTTCTTGAGAAACAACAGCAATATGTTTATGGCGATTTTCAACCCAGAGATCATCATTTTCATCAAGTAGTACTTCTTTATCAATACTATCATTGCCACCCGTTTCATAACTGAAATATTAAGAAAATAGGATCCAAATTCGTATCTGTACGACAGATCTAAAAATAGTGCATAGGAACCACAACAATACTTCCTGAAATACTGCATACGACATAGAAAATTTGATAAATTTCCATAAACTAACCGGTAAACATCATTATCTATATCCAAAAGATCATATGTCATAGCCTGTAAGGTTAATTCATGAAGCAGTGGGCTGATAGCATCAAAGCCTCGGTCGATAATCACTAGTTGACTACGAGCCTTATCTGCACCTTCTCCCATGGAGGGATCATCTGCTTTATAAGCATCAAGCTTCTGTTGCACTAAATGTGATAATTCAACATTTCGTTCAAAGTCTGCTCGATACCTGAAAATGAAATATTCAGAAAAATTAGAAAAACTAAAATTTTCTGATTTTTTACATGGATTTAATCAATAATTCCTTCAACTTCAGCAATAGAGCATTTCGAATTTTTATTTTCCCTTAAGCTTAACAGAAAAAAACATTCTCGGGTATTTTTAAAAATCGCAAAGTACCCAAAGTCTGAGTTTGTTATTTCAAATTATTTTACCTTAGAAGTGGGTATTCTCCAAGCGTTGCGCAAACAGTAGCAATCTGTTCTGCAATACGTTCTAAATTAGTTGTCAAACCACCTTGTTTTTGTGCATTGTAGTATAGAAAGAATGTGTCCGGTGAATCCAAGGAATATACCTAAAAATTTTCCATCAATATAAAATAGTGGTTTTCGGAACTTTACAGAGAAAATGAGAAAAGAAGAGAAGAAAATTTTCGATAATTACAGGAACTATTTTATCATGAATTGCCACAGAAAGAAATACAACTTTAAGTAATTTAAGATAGAAAATCGCAAATGGCATAGCGATCAACATTTCTACTGAAGAATCAATATACTAAAGGGATGCCATGGGATTGAGCTGAACGAATTTATGTTAAAAAATGCATACCTGTGATTCATATGGAGTGAAAGCGATATTTACTTCCTTCAGAGTTTTGATATATTTCGCTGCACGGCTTTTTGATAATGTTGAAAAGAGCTGGTCAGGACATGCTAAAATTTATATCTGCTCTTTTAGCTTACGCTTAAATAATAAAACTGAACTTTACATAGCTAATTCTGAAAATCCACATGAAGTGATCATTCGAAAAGGTACTCTACGAAATCTTTAACTATTAAATAAAATATCATTCATTCCTCGTAACTCAATTCTCAATAAATGTCAATATTTTCAATTACTTAACTGGTTTAGTTTGATTCAATTGAGCATAAAAACACGATCATACCTTCAGTAAAGAACACATGTGCACATCGGTACTGATTTCTACTATAGGTGAAATCTGCGATTAATTTATCAACGGAATCCTTCGTTGGAGCAATCAAATAAATAGCGTCAAGACTCTGAAATTAAGCAAAACTGCTAATTTAATATTCTTAAAGCCATTTACACGGTGTTTTAATTTCATTTAAACAATGTTATTTCATTAGATGAAGTGCCATGACTTACAGCCAACGGTTCCCGACGTTTATTGATATCCTCGACAATTGTAATACCTTCATCCATGATATTGTGCATCTTGCAACATGCACTAAGCATGCGCATCGCCAATCGATCCACCACGAGAACATTCCACCCACCGCCCTTATCGCTTCGTCGCAACGGTCGAATCACTTCATTGAGTAGTTCTATAGTGAATCGATGTTAAACAATAAAAAATGCGAATTATTAATTGACAGCATGAAAGCTTGAGTTATAAATCTACTGAATGAATCTGAAAATTATAGAGTTGATTAAAAGCTCGAAATTTCTGTAATAGAAATCGCTTAAAGCTGTCAAGTATTTGTTTAGTGCCTAATGATTATCAAAAAGCAACGAACGTGACTGACACAAAAACTCAGAAATACGTAAACTTGTTCCTCAACCCGAAACGGAGCAGATGATATTTAAAATGTCTATTGTAGTATTTCCAGTCATTTCTACATTCTCATACTGTTAGAAGCGGTGTACGCTAGCATTTACTCATGAAATTACTCGAACACAAACAAAGAGAGCTTCAACGAATATCAAGTGAAATTCAAAGACTTTCACAAGGAAATCCACAGCAAAAACGGAAGTATGCACGTTTGAAGGTTCGCTAACATTCATATTTTATGAATTTTTGGCTACGAATTCTTCTGCAAGTTCGGTTCAGTTTGACATGAACTAGTCAATGGAGTCAGGGTGATAATATGTCACAAATATTCGAAAAAGTGCTAACACAAAATTCTCGGTAATAGAAATCACAAAATCACGAAGAATACAAATGGCTAATATGAAGTAGAATACAAGGCATTCAATTATAAAGATATATTTTAGACGATCGCTAGTTTCAGGACGATCTCGAAAAATTAAAGCAAGAGATAGAGAAGTTGCAAGAAAATAAGAATAAAGATGAAGAAAGGTAAATAACAAAGAAATACTGAAAACCGCATTTGTTATCAGTCAAAAAGGATAATCTTCGAATATTCATGGAGACAATATTGAAAACTACGAAGAGGAAACTGGGATTTGAATTTTTGTTAAATAGCCATGAAAAGAGATTTATGAAATTTTAGACTCCGTGAACTGAAAAAACAAATTGAGGCAAATGAAGGGAACGACGGAAGTAAAAAAAAGAAACGCAAAAAATTAGAAGTAAATAAGTTTTAAATCTCTCCTCTCATTTCTTTTTTCCTTTCCTTCCCTAGCTTCATTTTATATTTTGAAATCTACTACTAATTGTGAACACCGATAAAACCATACACTGTCTCTGTTTTCATGCCACCAAAACTTAATATCTAATTTCTTAATATCATTCATCCTTAATCAAATAAAAAAATATTTTTCGAAAGAATACGAAGAGCTACGGAAAATGCTAGGTGTTGGTGAAGAGCTTAAAGAAGGTGCAGAAAGAACGAATGATTACAGTGAGAATACATCATCGTTTAAAACGGATGAAAGCATAAATTTGTGAGTTTTTGTCACAAAGCATTCAGGCATTTGCAGTTCTCTAAATCAATGACACTATTGAAGAAAATTAAATATGAAATACTAGTAAGAGATTACAATTTAATTTAACATCTCCTGAACAACAGACCATTATAATTCCAGGGACAAGCAGTATCTGGAGGTAAAACCAATTCAAAAAGACCAATATGGTGTCTATGAACAGGTTAAAAATATAAAAACGGTTGAAGAACGAATGTTGAAAAGGTGAAAAGGTTTTTTAATATTCATAGATAAAGAAAATTGATAAAATGTTCACATACCATCCAACGAATCAATTCGATAGAACTAATACGATGTCTACAAACAATGCAATGGTCTTTTGATTTCATTTCAAAAAATTTCAGGAAAAAAATCGATCTCGAGGCGGAAGAGGCATTTACTGTTTGGATGGCCAATTTATGTGAATTAGAAACAGACATTGATAATATGACGAAACGAATGGCTAATCCAGTTATCCAGAACTTTGAAGAAGAATTAAGGCTGATTCAAAAGAAAAGTAGCAAAGATACAAAAATGCTGAAAACAAAAGTTTGTTTCCTTTCGTTTCACTTAGTTGAAAATCAATTTAATGCTAAGAAAATTTAACAACAAGTTTTTTAGATTTATTTGTGAGCCGAGAAGCTCAAAATAACAAATATTTTCTATCTTTATGACAAGGTCTGATTATCGTTTTAACAAGTTTTCCCATCAAATATATTTAAAAGAATTAGGATTTCAAAGAAGAAAGAAACAGTATCTGTCCAACAGTGCTCAAAAAATATCTACGATATCTTTAATAGATAAATGCCTAAAAAATCGTCCTTATGGCTCGATTCTAATTTCAAGAAAATGAAAAAAGTTATCCAAACTAAAAATTTCGTGTGGCATTGTAACATCCTGCTTATTGAGCATTACTTAGTGGCAGCATGAGCTATAAATTGGTACACATAAAAAAATGATAATTTTAGGTAGAAAAATTGGAAATGCGAATAAGTAAAATTGATCGGGCGCGCGAAATTTGTGTAACAACGATAGCAAAATTGAATTTAACCACCAAAAGAATTCTATTCGATATGATGGGTATTATGGTGAAAATTTTACGAAACGCCTTGTACATTATTGCATGGATACGTGATTCAATAGCTATTGTACGGAAAGTAAATGAAAAATGAAGTAGTCCAGATGATTATATAGAAAACATTGTTTGTCTATTAAATTGAGCTAATAAATGTTAAACAATTGAGTTAAAGAGCATTACCAAATTAATTTTATTAGCAAAACAAGAATGCTTCTTCCAATCCTCATCTACCTTAATATATATCTAAATCTCAGAACTTTCACTTTGTACATGTCAAAAATTTCAGTTACAGGCCATAGGCTGTAAGCCATAAATATAAAAAATGCATTTCTGCTAGAAAATCAATAAATAAGTAACAAATAAGAGATTCAGAACTTTCAATTTGTATATACTAAAAATTTCAGTTACGGCCATAACTTAAAAAAATCAATATGTGCCATAACTAAAAAAAAATCAATAAGTGAAAGTGAAATCTGAATACTGGACAGCTAATATCAGATAATCACAAATCCTAGGAAGAAGCTAATACCAGACAATCACCAATAGTAAGAACAAGCTAATACCAGATAATCACAAATCCTAGGAAGAAGCTAATACCAGACAATCACCAATAGTAAGAACAAGCTAATACCAGCTAATAAAGTTGAAAACTTCTATGGAATATGCTAAGAAGTCTAAACTGAAATCTACTATTAATTTCTATTAACTAAATTTAAATCTGCTAATAAGTCACAAATAGTAAGAACAAGCTAATAATACCAGATAATCACAAATGGCACGAAAATACTATAATATAGAATGTAGAGAAATTCAATGACTTACTCTGACCAACGATTGATTTCAGCGACATTTTCCCACGTTTTTCGTTTATCCTGTAACAAACATTATGGGATTTTCAAATATTAAAAAAATTGAATTCATACAACCAATTGTAACGTTGAAGGCTTCTATGGAATATGCTAAGAAGTCTAAACTGAAACCTACTATTAATTTCTATTAACTAAATTTAAATCTGCTAATTAGTTAAATCTGATATCAATTAATTAGCTAAATCTTAAAACAGTTCCACTCCATTTTAAGATATACTCTAATTTTATTACAATTGTGCTATAAATATTTTCGTACTTCTGCAATATATACTGAGCAAAGGCCTACGTTTTCATTTCATTTTTTTAAAATCAATTCTATTCATAACAACTATTCACTCTATAACCTTTTTTCCTTATAAAAAGAAAAGTTATAACTTTCCATTTTAACCTTTCACATTGACTCTTTGATTATGCAATCTTAAAGCGCAAAAACGTACACGTCCACGCGTTATTTTAGATACATTCATTACAATAAAATTAAAGATCAAGTAAATTCATTAAAATAAGGTTAGAGATAAGGTAAAGTATAATAAACTAATAACCATAAAACTAAATTGTTGATGGTCCCTCTTAGTATACAATCTAATCTCGAGCTTACGCCATGATTACTCTCGACAATCGAGACTTAAGTGAACTTTATTTAATATGGCCCATAAATTGAAGGGATGAAAAAGGCAATTCTCGTGCGTGTGAGCTACGTTTACGAAAGACATTTAAAATTATCATGGTCAATGCTTCGTAAGTTTCCTGCTGAAGTGAAATATCGATAGCAGAACGTGGAAGATCTCATACGACTTATAGGTAATCACGAAGTATATCAGAAATCAAGTAAGACAGTTAGTATTCATTTATAATAGATAGCTAAGAACTTAATCAATTATAACTTTGGTATATGCAGCATTTTGTAATTTTACAAATTTTCATCAGCATTTCTCATTAAATTTTGTAAATCACTATTTGGCTCAAGCAATTTGGAGTTGTTTATTTTTTAAGCTCAATATTCATGCTTTTTAGGATTACTGCGCTTCACACAGTAAACAGATTTGCTAAAGGATATATTTATACTCTTATACATATTTGCTAGTATTAACTACTTTTTCTGAATTTTATTTTCGTTACAGGGGTTGATGAAATCGTTATGTGCTCCAGTATTAAGTATACAAAGAAGCGATGGAGTTGCTAATCGATCTCTCCTTCTAGCTAGTAAGTTTTATTCTCCTTCAAATCTTAGATTTATTCCTTTTAAATTAATTAACTGGATTATCTTTGTTTGCGTATTGAATCTTTTATCTCATTTTTAGGTTAAATCTCTTATTAAATTATCTTGCATACTATTTAGGTAATGGTTGCATGGTTGATTCTTATCGGATGGATCACCATGAACGCTTCGTTTCACAACAGCAAATGTGTATTTTTGAAGAAAGAAAGTGCAATATACATGGATTGATTTATCTCGACAAACAAGGTACTGATATATTGTTCTTCCATTCTTAATTGACATGTTGAAATTAATGGTGGCAAATTATCGTTTTCAGGAATTTTATGATATTTCGATCGATATTGTTTATTTCTACTTTCAAATACCTTAATAAAGGCATAGTGTCAATATTTCCAATATAAAACTTTCTGTTCTATAGCGTATCGAATTAAGAGAAACTTCTCATCTCTGATCCATTTAATCAAATAGCATTGTATATAGCTTTCTTTAAAGATCAAGCAGCATGTTTATTACTTGAAATAATTGTATAACTTTGATAATTGCTCCTATGAGGTGTGTTATATATAGATGTTTTATTTGCCTATGGCGAAAAGTTGGTAGCCGTGATACGTCAATTTTCTAAAATTCCGCAGAAACAAGTATTTACTTTTAAAGACTGGATTCAAGCTGTTTGTATTTTCGATGATCAAGAGAATCCAGAACGTTCCTTGGAGGTTAGATTTATTTTGTTCTTTTCAAACTCCAGCTAATGAGCAGTTTCTCTTCAGCGTTTCTTAAGCACGATTTTCCAAATGGAATATTATGATATGTTACTGGGATATTTTGCAGACTTATTATATGAAATAATAATAATATTTCTTAAAATTTGCTAGTAATATTTTCTTAGCAATATATTCCAGTTATTTAGACAGATAAATATATTTTTGCTTTTTTTTGATAGTAACGCTGTCCATCAATAACGCAGTACAACTTTTCCGGTTGGAATTTTTTGCTGGAAGCTCAGATGTGGGTATTGAAGAAGTGAGAAATGTGAGGTCAGATCACCGAGCCGTCATGTAAATTTTTCGAGAAATTGTCAATTTCAAACTTTATTAAATTTTGTTGGCTTAAAATAAGATGAAGTGAAAATGAGTTTGTTGCTTCATTAATGATTAATCTCTTAAAAGAATGATTAGTCGCTTTATTTATGAGAAGCAGTAAACTGTGTATGATAATATCAAGGATTTTCATAAATTTCAATTCTAAACTTTGCAGAATGCATTCAGTTTTGGATGGTAATAGTTGGAATACCCTTCGCACGGTAGTTGGTACCGTTATGGGTGATATACTCATTTCGTATCCCTCTAAATCTTCGTCTCCTATTCACTTCTTAAAGCATCACACGGTTAGGAATTTTTGCAGTTTTCCGCATAGAGTAGGAGAAACTGAGTAAAAATATTGTACTGGCTTTAAAATTTGACGGTTGATAAATAGCATCTAACTTTAAAACTTAGCGAACGGAATTTGATAGAAATTGATTTTACTTATTTGTCTTTAATGCCTTAATTGATTTATTATATTCTTATTTTGCTGTGTTTTTGTAATTAAACTACCTGTCTCATTGCAGGGTATGATTTTCGGTTTGCTCATGAAATGTAATTTCCTATTCTCGATATCAGATGACAGGAGCTTACATATGTGGTCTTTGGATAATGGTCGTCATCTGGATGAATGTTACGGACATTCAACGAGACCATTTTCCATTTGTGGTGGACCACAAAATGTGATATTTACCGGAGGTCAAGTATGTTTCAATTATATTCATTTTCATTATGTCTTGAAAAATAAATTTACCTGTGATACAAGTCAAGAAATAAACTGAGATTCCAGAAAAAGTTCCGGATGATAACTTTTTAGATAATGAAGCGTTGTATTTTATTAAAATCAATTTTTTGTTGGCTTTGTTGTACATACGATTCAATTGAATAATCAACATAAACGATTATTATTATTTCATTTTTCTGTATGAAAGATTTGAATTCTTCAGAAAAATTCAACTGTTCTTAGTGTTTTGTGATTTTAGGACGGAAGCATATGTATATGGCTATTTAACGACTCATTTATTTCCCTTTTGAAGTTGATACACACGGGATGTGGTGTTATCCGATCTTTTCTGTTTTCATTTAAAAAATTGGTAAATTTTTTTGTTTTCATATCGAGAAAGTTGTGGAAATTGGTTTAAACTAATTTTGGTTTCAATTTTTTGTCATTCAAATAGCTTCAAGTTTGCATTTGATGGACAAAGCACTGCTTTTGCTAGGAACTTATTATCCATATCCCGTTTTTGCTTTTAGTTCACCTAAATTTATTGTTAATTTTTCAGTTCTTCGGCACAGATTATGGGTTTTTTGGATCTGTTACATTTCCAGAAAATATCGAAAGTATGCAAACTGTGGATGTTATTTATCCAGATCTATCGGTTCAATCATTTGTCTCACTTTCACAGCAGTGCTATTATATTTTGGATTCACAAGGGTTAGTTGTCACTACTTTTTATAATTAACAGTAGTAGTTTACATAACGAAATAAGAAAGGCATAAGATAAAAGGGCATTCAATAATAATATGTCATGATTGTCGTCAGTAATTGGATAGAAATGATTAATCTAACATATGAAGTAACCAAGAAAGGATTGAAATTAAAAGGGAAAAAATAACAACAAAATGTTTATCCTAAATTTGCACTTTAGATTAATCTAAACATTATGTTAAATGAAAACTAAATGTTTCTATCTACTGATTTTAAATAACGTCTGTTTTTGCAAATAACTTAGCAATACTTGCATCTAGTTTATGATGATTATATTTTTTCGTTATTAAGTAAGTCCCAATATTATAAGTTCCTTGTGACACTAATTATTTATTAAATTTTTTTTTGCACTGTTTAAGTCCTCCAGAGAGATTTAGTTTTTTCTGTTTTTCAACAAGCTGATTTATTGATGATAATTCTTTGGCAATCTATAAGCCGCTAAAAATATATTCATATTTTGTGATTTCAGAACACTTTACGAAACAAACACGGTTTCTTTGAATAAAATATTGCGGTGCAGTTCTGCTAGATCCAACTCACTAAAATTATCACCGTGCCGAAAATTCATAGCTTTTTCTGAAGACCAAAAATTACATGTAGTAAGAGGTGAATTATTTTAAAGATATTCAGGGGTACTTTTACTGAATTATTCAATTACTCAGTCATTCATGTTGTGCAAATTTTCTGTGAATGAAATCTGTTATATGTTTTTTAAAGTTTTTTCATTTATTTTTCTAGTTGATGACCGTAAATGCGCCTTTTTTTGTGCTTCTGATCAAATATTGGATTTGTTTTGGGCTGACAGTTCCCTGCTTCTTGCATTATCCAACTTTAAAAATGTGAGTTGTTTGATTTTTACTGAAAAGCTGTAAATTTATGTTTTTTTTTATTCTTCTCTTTTTTAAATCATCAAGCTGTTATTGCTTACAACTAAAGTTGATTTTTCGTGAAATGCTACTTTCAACAAATCCTAAATAAAAATGTTTAGATGAGAAGTCGGAGTGGAAATATTCGGTTGAAGTAATTTATTCTGAGAAGTAATTTATGCTTACTGAGTAGGCTGACTTATACTGAGTGTCGCGCGAGACATTTTTGATCAATTTGTAGGTACTGGTTCACTTCTCAAAAGATGTGTCAGGATGGATGAACAATGTTTTGCGAATAGATCTACAGGAAATGGTTTCTTGTGTTGCAATTCACAGTGAAGAACTTTTTCTCGGTACACGCAAAGGTTCGATCGTTGTTGTACATAATCTCGAGGTAATGTATGGCAAGGCCTGTAATTAATTTGCCTCCTATCATTTCGAACATCATATACTTCAAATACTTTATGAGTGATAATGGAACCTCTACTTGCATCTATCTTATGTTCTTGGATGAAGGTTTTTTTTCGGCCTCAAGATCGAGATCAAGTGATTACTTAATTATTGTTAATTGTAGTAATCAATTGCTATAACTGTCATTTATGAAACTATGGCTTCTTGATTCTTTATTTCAGCTTTCGCAGTTCAATAAAACGGCTTTTTTAAATTTTTATTTAGATGAAGCAAATAATGAGAGGAGCCCATGGTAGGAACAGTATAACAGACATGAAACTCTATAAAACTAAATTGCTCTCTATTGGACGTGATGGAAAATTATGGATTTGGAAGAGAGGTATGATTAAAATCACTCAACATTAATCAGAATTGTTCCCAACTAAATATAGAAGTAAAACTTAAGATTTCAGTCAAATGTGGTTTTTAGAGAATCCACTGCAGTCGTTATCCTGGACGAGACTTTCCAATGTAATCGAAATGGAATGGCCATGCAGATTTTTCGAAATAACAAATCAGTTGTATGTGGCAGGATTTCGGGGGGTCAGTATAGTATTTCAAAATATACTTGATAAATGAGAAACTGTTTTCTTTCGAAACCATAGTTTTCTTCATTTCTACCTTCACTGTAATAATATTGAAAAAAACGATGCACATTTAATTTGTAGAGTAATTTCATCCTGGTAAATTATGATAGTGAATACTGCGTTTGTGATGTGTGGTGCGGAGGAAGGCGTCGTTCGTGGTCGTTGTCGGTGTTGGAAGAAAATGGAAATTGTAAAGGATCAAAGTCGTTGTGTTTTGAGTTTGTCATTAAAAAAAGGATTTCAAGAATCATACTTTATATGAATGAATTATGTGTAATTAAGGTAAGCCATTGTGCAAGACTTTAAACCCAGTTAAAACGCTACTAATTGTTAGGAGAAATACACAGTGCTGAAGTTTTTATCATGTTGTACGCAAGAGTATTTCTAATTATCACTCCTATAAGTTTTCTCGGAGGAATGTGAAATTCTATTTGAAAATGGAATATTTTTTCCTTTATAGTTTTATAATTTCGAAATTCTTTTGATCTTTTTCACCACTTGAATATCAAAATTTCATTAGAGATATTTAAAATTATAAACAAGTATGGAAAAATATTTTTGCTAATCCGTCATTTACATCATTTACCTTCTCTATGCTCTGTATCTTCTCTGGTTTTACATCTATACATAGTTAGAAATCCTTTCTGTATCTTTTGCAGCCTAATTTGCATTTGTCCAATATTACATCTATAGCGATTGCAAAAGTTAATCAAAAAGAATTCTATGTTACTGGTGGCATTGATGGCGCGCTTGTTTTGTCCAGATTTATCAGTTCAGGTTCGACTCATTTTTTTCTTTACATTTACAGTTGTTAGTGGAATGACCTGTGATAAAATGAGTGATCGTAATGCTTCTTGAAACAATATTACTTTAGTTTTTAAAAGTGAATTGATTTTCTAATGATTACTAGGTTTCCAACCTAAAACATTTTCAGGATCTGTTGAAGTTATGGAGCGATTGCAGGCTCATCTATCTTCAGTGTACTGTGTTTCTGCAATCAATTCATACCTTATATCCGTTGGAGGAAAATCTGAAATTTTCATTTGGCATCTGGAAACTGGTATATTTCAATTTTTATCTATTTCTTTAATTTTTATTATGTGAATGCATTATTTTTCAGAAAATCTGCAACAATTATTTAGTACTCGTATGAAAAGGGATTGTAGATTGTTAAGTGCTCGATTTATATCAGTCAGTCCTTGCATTCGATTCCTGGTTTCATGTTCAGATGGAAGACTGCTGTAAGTAAAATTTATGTCATAACATTCAGATGTGGGTTAACTGATTTTTTTATTTTTTTTACTTTTTTTTACGTAGTTTACGAGAAATTTCGTAAACTTTTCTCTTTAAGGATTTACGAGTTAAGCAGGACCTTGAATCTAAAGAAGCAGTCAGTTTTGTTGGAATCGATTAACAGTGATGGAATTATGGTTAAAGTTTCTTGCGTTTCTTCAAGTGACGGCTTTTTATGCGGTGCTATCTCATCAACAGGAATACTGCACATCTGGAATTTTTCCGAATTAGTTGATGTAAAAGATCAAAGAAGGATGGAAGTGGAAAAGTGTGGACTTAGTGCATTGAACATGTATATCGAGAATGGTACGATTATTTTAAATTTTGGTTTTGAACGTTTTGAATTTTTGGAAATTAAGGAACTACCAACTTTCATTATTTTTTCTTTCATTATATTTAGTTTTTGTTTTGGTTATCAACAGTACACTCTGTTTATGTTTTAGAGCTTTTGTATGTTGCTGTTGGCTCTGAATCTGGCACTATCAGCATATTTCAAATCGAGAAAAATTGGAAGTTTGTGAAGAGTGTCAACTGCTGGCATAGTGCCACATGCACAGGTATACAGGTTTTTACTGATAAAAAGTAAGTGAATCGTAGTGATGCTCGATCGGTTGGATTATTTGTAATTTATAGTATTTTAAAAGTAATATGGTTTATTTCTATTTTTTCTAAATTTCAAGTTCTTGAAATAACTCTTATAGACTTGAATTTTCATCGGACGCCAGAATCATTTTTGATATTTTCAATAGCATTAGACTGCAGATTAGCGGTATTCGTCTATTCTCCTGCCCTCCAAACCGTAAGTTACTGTTATTTTGCTACGGCTAAACTTTTCCTTATATTATATGATTTATTCAACAGATAAACTTTTAGTTTTTCTCAAAATTAAATAATTAATGCAGTATCAAGTTTCCGGATATTGGTTACTTGCGAATTGTAGTTGAAAGATATTGTAAATTTAAACCTAAACGCAATTATGTATGAATTATTTATCCTTTCTGATGATGATTAGATACCTCTTAAAAAGAAAAATAAATAGAACTTGGGAATCTTTGAAAGATATATCTTTCATAGATTCCCAATTTCTATTTATTACTAATCAAAAGATTTGATCGATGGAATCGTATTAGTCATTCATTTCTAGTTGACAAAGTGCTATCTAAAATTCTTTGTCCTCAATAATGATTATAGATTATTTCGAATAGATATATAAATTGAAAATGGAATAAATTGTTTATTTATCCTTATATTTATTACCTATTATTATTTTTAGATTTATTTACTTGTTTCAGCTGAGTTTCAAGCAGTCTGTGTTATTAAATGTTGCCGATCCCTCATCATTAATCGTTTGTGCTATCAATAATAATATTACGAAGTGTGTCATCG
Organism: Cruorifilaria tuberocauda; assembly: GCA_013365365.1. Lineage (NCBI taxonomy): Eukaryota > Metazoa > Nematoda > Chromadorea > Rhabditida > Onchocercidae > Cruorifilaria > Cruorifilaria tuberocauda. The sequence continues at coordinate 45,104 of JABVXU010000219.1, forward strand.
CGGGAACATCAATCTGTCTTGTTTACTTCAGCAATTATCCTCCTCACTTTTGTGATATGATAAGTGAGAGTTGAAGTATTTGAGGTAAAAACATGATTAATTTTCAGTAATATTCTTTGTTGTTTTCAAATTTATATCTCTGAAAAATGAGATATTATAGGTGTTTATTTATGTCTCTCATGTCTCAAGAGAAAACCAACATACCATGATTAGCTATGTCTACTGTTATCGTTTAAGTACCAAAAAATGCATATATGATTGAAAATAAATTATGAAAATTTTCGTAAAATTTGCAAAAATACATGGTGCAAGCAACATTAACAACCAAAGCCATTCAATAAGTATAATTATTAAACAAAAAATGCAAAAGATTATTTAGGAAATGAAAATGGCTTTAGAAGTGCGTGTAATATATTAACTTAAAATGAATAAATACATAGAGCTAAAAGCTGCAATGAATTTCTTTGAGCTAAAAGAGAAGAAATGATAATAGTGTAATCAATTGAAGCAGTTAGTTATCAATAACATTATCCATGGAATATGAAATAGCTGACGAAAAAGAGTTGAACAAAAATGAAAGAAAATGAATTTAGCTATTTAAAAAGTAATCGTCAAAAATTGTGGAGTAAATGAAGCCAGCGAAGATTACTTACCGTATAACTATTCAGTAAGTAAAAGTAAGAAAAAAAGATGCGATAATTCTATAACTGATGTAATCTTGAAATTTTATAAACATTATAAATTTTTACGCCAATAATTTTCCAGAATATATGCACTTTTTTTTGTTCTTTATCAATTAACAAATTCTTACTCTTACTTACTTTAATCGAATTGAGAGAAATTAAATGTTAAATTAGTGATAGCATTTTAATTTCACTTCATGAAAAATACCCTATATACCTGATACCTGTAGATAGAATAACACTAATAAGGATATAAAATAACACAATTAATAATTAATTAAGATAGTTAAGATTTATAGTGCTATGCATAAAGCTAATAGTTCTTCTGAAAGTAAGTAATATGAAAGCAAAAAAATTTCTAATAAAAAAGTACAGTAGTATCGGAAACTTTTACAGTTTATAAATAAGTAATGATCAAAGTAAAGTAAGCTAACAACAACATATAGTTATCGAAGGCTAGATAGAATTGTCATATTTAGCTTGCTTCATTAATAACACATTTTAATTAACAATAATATGAATTAAAATATAGCTTGAAAAAGTTTCCATCAAATGTTTCTTTTTTCAAATATGAATGAAGCATCTAGACTTTAATTTAATTTATTTTTATTACAATTTTATAGCTCCAAAATTTATGCTAATGCCAACAAAAGGTTGAGTATTTATTTAGAACAATTCGTAATTTTAATTTCAGGCTATAAATGTATCCAAAGGATAGTTATAACGAAATAACAGTAAATTATGAATTAAAAAATAGATAATTATGATTGATTATAAATAAATAATGATGAATGAATTGGAAGTAATTAACGAATTCCGATATTTTTTCTTGTGCAAAGATACATCATTGATTGTTGAAAAGATAATTTTGAAGATGTAAAAGTTGAGAATCGATGATAATCGTAATTTTAGTTTCATTCTATAAACGTATCCAAAAGATAGTCATAACGAAATAACAGTAAATTATGAATTAAAAAATTATGAATAAATAATTAATTATGAATTATGAATAAACTATAGATAATATTGCGATATTTTTCGTGTGCAAAGATATCATTGATTGTTGAAATGATTTAATGATAATTTAAATGGAAGCTTATTAAGCTTAGTTTTGCAAATTTTCATGCATGCTTGTATTATCAAATATGCAAAGGAAAAATAATTTTCAATAATTAATTCAGCTTTAAAGCATATTTGCTTTCCTAGCATTAGTGCCATTTTTACATCTCTCATAACTGTCTCATAACTCTCATAACTGTCATACAAATATGGTTAGCTTTCATTTGTCATTTTATAATTTAATAATTTATGTAAAAATTAATTTCATTTAAATTATCATTAAAATTATTTTTCAGGATTATCCGTAATTGCTAGTATTAGCATTTTGTTTTTTGTTAATTCATGTTTTTTTTTGCTTCATGATTTGCATTAAATTATAATAGTTCATAATCAATAAATGATAAATAATTAGAGATTTGAAACTTTCTTTAGAAAAGAAAGAATGAGAGAGAGAGAGAAAATTACTTAAAAATTAATTTCACTTTAATTATTAAATTATTTTTTAGGATTATCCATAATTGCTAGAATTAGCATCTTGTTTTTATTTATTCATGTTTTTTTTTGCTTCATGATATACATTAAATTATAATAGTTCATTGTCAGTAAGTAAAATAATTAGAGATTTGAATTCTTTAGCAGTTCAGAGAGAGAGAGAGAGAGAGAGAGAGGGGGAAAGGGAAAGAGATTAGAAGAGAGTTGTTTAAAAGAGATATTGAAAATATCGCGGTAGTTTTTTAAAAATTTATAATATTCTGCACTTTAGATTGGTTATTTCCATGAATGTTTTCGTGAAATGGTTACTGAAAAGTATGGCAAAGATGTATGGCTAAAGATTTTGTAGGTTTCAATTTCATTTAATTAATGCTTAATTAATTAATACTTAATTTGTCTATTATAATTATTGAATTTTAGTGGTGTATTCAAACTTTGCATTTGAAATTCAAGCATTTCTGTATGGATTTATTTTAAAAGATGACAAGTGATACGATAAACTCTGCTTTAATTGAATAACACTATCATTACTTTCAACTCAAAAAGCATAATAGAATGATTTTTTCAGAATAAGCTTCATTCTTATCAAGTTTTTTTTGTCATTAAGCTAAATATTATATTGTTACTTTAACTTTAATCATTATTATCAGGTTAATTAATGTATTTGAATTTGAAATTTCCATCAAATTTCCTTAACGTAACAAATGATCTGTTTGAAAGTATCAGATTATTTCTTTCTGAGTAACTTTTGAAAGTTAAATGGTCCAAAGAAAAACTGTAATAGACTTGATAAATATATTTATTAATTTAAGAGATATTATTTTTTCTGAAAGATTGATAGTAATCCTTAATCTATTTTTCATATTTCCATTAATTTTACTCCTCATTAATTACTAGAATTACTTTGGCAATTAAATTAGTAAATCAAGTTTGTGAAATTTAAACTGATCAAGAGATCGGTTAATCAATGAAAATCTATAACTAACTTCTTAGATTATCACTGTACTTCAAAATTAACATGATCCAGTATTTTTTTCTTGAAAATTATAATCAAAAATAACAATTAATAGAGGCTTTCAGAGATAAACAAGTAAAAATTGCGAAAAAATATCGCGGAATCTCGGGAATGTTTTACATTAAAAATCAATATGTTTTAAACTTGCGTGCAAGAAAAATTCATTTGCATTGCGTGTTAATATTATTTGTTTAAAAAATTTTTCTTTAGCAATAATTAAAATGAATTATTTATAACTTCTTAAGGATTTTTCAATCATTTAAAAGTATCATTGAAAGATTAAAGGTTAAATTTCATTTCAACAACTAGAAACTAGACAATAGAAAAAAAAAAGAAAATTTATTTCGTTTTTACTGTACACTTCTATTTGTGTTTCTTACTGTATACTTCTACCTGTGTTTCTTACTGTACACTTTTACCTGTGTTTGTTACTGTATACTTCTACCTATGTTTCTTACTGTACACTTTTACCTGTTTCTTACTGTATACTTCTACCTGTTTCTCACCGTACACTTTTACCTGTGTTTCTTACTGTATACTTCTACCTATGTTTCTTACTGTATACTTCTACTTATGTTTCTTACTGTACACTTATACCTGTTTCTTACTGTACACTTCTACCTGTGTTTCTTACTGTATACTTCTACCTGTGTTTCTTACTGTACACTTTTACCTGTGTTTCTTACTGTATACTTCTACCTATGTTTCTTACTGTATACTTCTACCTATGTTTCTTACTGTACACTTATACCTGTTTCTTACTGTACACTTCTACCTGTGTTTCTTACTGTATACTTCTACCTGTTTCTCACCGTACACTTTTACCTGTGTTTCTTACTGTACACTTCTACCTGTGTTTCTTACCGTATTCTTCTACCTGTGTTTCTTACTGTATGCTTCTACCTATGTTTCTTACTGTACACTTCTACCTATGTTTCTTACTGTATACTTCTACCTATGTTTCTTACTATAAACTTCTATCTATAATTAATTAATTAATTAATTACAGAAATTTTTGTCATCTGAAAGAAGACGAAGAATGTGTGATTACGTGTTACTACGACGATAAAATAACAATGAAAGTAGCTCGTGCCGCTTCTCATGTTTTAAGTATGTCTATTCAGGTTTTCAAATTCCCTCTCTCTCTCTCTCTCAGTGAATTAAAGAGAAAAGAATTGTTTGTCGTGATGAAATTGAGTTCGAGAAATAAATTACCTAACTAAATAGTAAAATATTTAAAAGTGGTTTGATTTAATTAAGTGATTAAGTGAATTAATCTGTGGTAATAATGGTATTAAAAGTGGTTTAATACTGTTATCTCTACAAGTAAGACTCTCTCGTTTACTTTCGTAAGAAAACTTTTAGAAAGTAACTTCCAGAAGAATCGGTAGATTTAAGTAATTGTTAAAATAATTCAATATTCATTAGATATTTTAAATTTTCATCATCATTTCTGAACATTTATTGTTAATTTGAGAAAATTTATTGAAAGCTGTATTGTATTGTACTGTATTGTACTGTATTGAAAGGTTTATTTATGTTACGGAACAATCAGGTGAATACGGTTTTCTGGACTATTGATGAGGTAATAGTTCAAAAGAGAGTAAGACCTGATTATTGTAAAAGAAGCAATGAGAGCAATGATATGTACTTTATATACTTTGATGATATATACTTTGTAAACAAATACAGTATAAATACAGTATACATACAGCATAAAGATTAAAAAAATCGATGATAGAGCAATAATCATATCTATTGAGAAACGCTGATGGTGATTTGACAGGAAATCACTATCACTGATACATTGATAGGTTATCACTGGTACACTGATATGCTTTCATATTATACATCCAAAGAAATAACAAATAAAACTTAGTATAAAGTATATTTGTCAAGCACCTAATTGACCATGATATCCTTACAACATTAATAAACGAAATGTATCATGTACTAAGAAAATTGAAATTAACATTAATTCAAGATTGTAATTAACAATTTCTTTTATCATAGGTATCAATTATACCTATCAATTTTAATTATCAATTAAAATAACTAGAATTAATTGTTGTCATAAAATTTTTCGGTACTTTCGATAATGCCTATTTTAAGATTAAGAAATTCTAAGTATTCTAAAATTTATTTATCTAACTTAGATCTTTCGTTGGATGCAGTTTGGGAAGCTTTTGGTGTATATTTTGTAAATTTTGTCATGAAGACTGGATGGGATGAATTTCTACAAGCACTTGCTTACGATCTTAAAGTATCCATTTTTCATTGTTTTTGTTTTATCTCTCTAATTTTTAAAAGTATGAATTGTAGTTTTTGGAAATAAAAATGTGGGTGAAGAAATAGTGATAAGTGATAAGTGATAAGCGAATGGTTAAATTTTGTTATCTTTGAAATAAAACGAGTGAAATTTTAAATGTTTTATAAAAGAAAATACTAAATACTAAATTCAGTTTGCTTTAAAAATTCACATTAATTTGATTAATTGGAAGTAAAATTTTAAATTGCACATTTTCAGGCTTCTAATTAGTTGATTAATTGATTTCTTGTAAAATGACCTGAAATGATTGATTTGCTTAAAGGGTTTCCTGAATAGCTTGGATAGAGTGCATTATTTCGTTGATCATATGGCTTTCGCGATGAAATTACCTGGACCATCGTTTCGCTGTGAATTCAACGATGATGGTATCCTATTACTGCATTATTACTCGTCACGTACCGGATTTCCAGGAATTGTCAAAGGTAACGCCAAATTTGAATAAACGTCATTTACGTGTATGCCAATATTCCCATATTTCAATCGATTACGTTTACTATTTTTAGAATGAAAATTGAATTCCATCCAATTCCGCTTACTTGAAAGATTTTTCACATTTCGGTTAAACGTAATTTACGTGTATGCCAATATACTCATATTTCAATCGATTACGTTCACTATTTTTAGAATGAAAATTGAATTCCATCCAATTCCGCTTACTTGAAAGATTTTTCACATTTCAGTTAAACGTAATTTACGTGTTATAACTTTCAACAAAATATTCCTTCTGCATTCTCAGGAATGCGGAAAATTCCCTTTCCGTTTTTCTTTTACTTTGCATTTAGAATATTTTGCAGAAAAGTATTATTGGTGGATAAAACTTTTTACTTGACGAATTGATATGATGATATGCACTGATAATATAATGATAAAAAGAGTAATTAAACGATGAATTATGAATTTGAAAAGTTTTATGAATTTGGAAGTAATAAAATCTTTAGTTGAATTTTTTTTTAATCTGGCAATTATTACAAATATTTCAAATCATCAATACTTGAAAACTTTACTTTATCATTAATACAAGTGCTATCACTACTTTATTACTCTACTTTAGTATCATCATTACTTTAATACTTTATCATCAATACTTTAGATTATCAGCACTTTAAGGTATTGTTTGCGAAGTATCAAGAATAATATTTGGAATTGAAATTGGAATGACAATTGAAAGTCGTCTTCGAGAGCATATTAGCTCAATCAGCAAAGAACACATCATATTTTCAATCATTCAGGTTTTCTCAATCGTTTTTCAGTTTTTCCTTTTTTTTTTATTATTGCATTAAAATAAGTGTAAAATGAATTTTAGAAATTGTAAATGAGAGATTATTTTGCTGAAAATTCATGAAATACTTAAATATAAACTTTTTTAGGAATTTAAAATCCGATATGAATTTTGATGTCACTTAAATATAAAATATAATAAAGTAAAATTTATCACTTCTAATTAAAGGTAAAATTTATTTCAGAAAGGTGATGTTAAACGAAGTTTGAATTGCATGAATCGTTCATTGCCCAACTTTTTACAGAATGTAAAGCCAAATGTGAATTTTGCTATCATTTTAATGAAATTTAATTTAATAAAAAAAATCATTTATATCTATTATCATTTGTATTAATTATCCTTTATATCAGTTATCGCTTATATCATTTTTATCAGTTATCATTTTTATCAATTATCATTTATATCAATTATTGAAATAATCTAAAAATGAAAATTAAGGAAGAATGTGGTTTATCACTAAATGAATTTGCAATGATTTTTCCATATCATATTTGTTTTAATCGAGAATTTCGAATATTACATCATGGTATGCTTTTCAAAAGTTTTTAAATTCCACTGATACTAATTCTTCCATTGATAATCATTCGTAATTAAATATTATATGAAATTTTTCTAAATAAAAATTTCTTCTTGCTACTATTTTCAGGTATTCTTATTAAAAAATATGTACAGGTAAAATGTGGTGTAACTTTACTTACTGATATTGCACAATTAATCTATCCAAATGTAAGTTAAAGTTTTAATAGACTTTAGGTATTTTTATCAAAAAAACATGCATAGGTAAAAGATAATGTAACTTTACTTACTGATATTGCACAATTAATTTATCCAAATGTAGGTGAAATTAAGTAAGTGAAATTTTCAACAGGCAAAAAAAATCTTCAAACATTTTAATTCATAAAAAAAAACAATTATTTTCGGTACATTAGTAGGTGATATACGATAACATAATTATTATTACGTAATTAATAATTAATTAATACAGAATTACCTAACGATTAACGTAATGAAATAATTAAGAGATTATATTTCAGGTACCATTTATTTATGAATCCTTATTAGCTTTTCCAAACAGTATATTCGTGTTAACATTGAATGGTACCACTGATAATGATAATGAAATTTGCCCAAAAACAATCGTACTAAAAGGTTTTTTAATTTTTGGAAATAGATTTAAAGAAAAAAATTAATCACTTAATTAAAGAAGAATTAATCATCTGACTTAATTGTCTAGGAAAAAAAACAAAAGAATTGAAATGATTATGATCAATTAAAGCTAAACCTTAAATTAAATTAAATTGAAGTTTAAACTAAATTAAGGCTTAAATTGAATAAATTAAATAATAGGCTCAATTACAATGCTATCAAATGGAAATTTTATTTATATGTGCTCATTGGATGTATCCGAGATTATCCATCTTAATCAGCGGGGATTGTATATCAGTGATATGCAACTTTATGATGCAACTCGATATATTGTTATGATTAATCAATTAAGGCTTTATCAAAATGAAGAAACGTTTGTTTACTTTATATTATTATCAATATTATCAGTAATTTTTATCACTATTATCAGTTATTATTGTTTAATTATTATCAATAATTTTATATTTTATCTTATTGGTGATAATTTTGCTATATCTTTTTATTTGCACTTAGATAAATTTCAAATTTTACTGGTAATGAAACAGCTTAACTTAGCTCAAATATTTCCATTTTGTAAGCTTCGATCAGCTAAAGTTAAAATGATAAATAAAATGATAGAATTGATAAGATGAAAAGACGAGGTTAAAATGATGAATTGATAAAATGAATTGAAATGAGAAAAATATGATAAAAAGAATTAAAATAATTTTCTGATTATCAGTTTATCGATTTTATTGATTAGCTTTTATCAATCAGTTTGCTTTCGTATTATATGCACCAATTTAGAATTCATAATAACTGATAAGCAATGATATAATATCAAAATAAATATCAAAAACATTTAGAAAACTGTTGATTAGCAAATTATGAAATGAATTAGAGGAAATTGCAAGATATCAACAATTAATTGATAATGCATTTTCATAAATTTCATAGTGATCTTTCAGGTTCAAAGTTCAAAGTTGCGAAATAAGAATCAAAATGATGATATTTGCAATAGTTCGAAATAGAATTACAAAACATTTCCCTATGCTTATTCTTACTTATTCTTGCTAACTTACTCTAATAATACAATTTGATTAATCAATACTATACTTAGTCCAATTGATAACTTCAATTTTACAAATATTCCTACTATATCCTTCTTTATAATAACTTTTATATCAGCAACCATTATATTATTTGAGTGATAGGAGAAAAGATTGTGGCAGTCTTTAATATGCTTGAAAAAAAGTATTCACTGATATTTTTCGTGATAAATCTAAAAAGATAACTGATAAGCGATACGCTGATATTTTTACTGTTTATGAAGTGATAAGTGATTGGATGATACTTTTACTCTTTATGAACTGATAAGCGATTGGATGATACTTTTACTGTTTATGAAGTGATAAGTGATTGGATGATACTTTCACTGTTTATGAAGTGATAAGTGATTGGATGATACTTTTACTGTTTATGAAGTGATAAGTGATTGGATGATACTTTTACTCTTTATGAACTGATAAGTGATCCGCTGATATTTTTACTGTTTATGAAGTGATAAGTGATTTTTGCAGTGAGAAGCTGGAAGAGGAAAAAAATAATTTGGAACAATTAACCAAAGAATTAGCAATCAAAAAGAATAAATCAGAAAATCTTCTCTATGAATTATTACCACCACTTGCTGCCAGAATTCTTCGTACCGGCCAAACATATCAAGCATGTAAAAGTTATCCTCATATTTTTAATAATTAATCTCACTTAAGTTATTCTTTACTTTGATAAATTTCATTAGCAATTATTCAAGTTCAAAGTTCAAATTTGAAATAAGAATAAAAAAGCGGAAATGAACAACCCCCTAATAAATGCAAAATAGCATAATAGAAAAAAGAAGTATTAAGCATGATATTATGCTTAATGAGATAATAAGCAATTAATAATCTTAGCTATTAATTCGATATTTTGTACTATTGATTACCTCTAATCTTCTCATTTCTCAGCTAACCAATTAGATTGAACCAATTAGATTAAAATCAATACTTGTAAACAAGTAATCAGTTATATCTACTTTTTTTGCTAATAAGTTACTTTTAATTAGAAAGTTAATAAGTTACCGACAATCATACAAAATACCGAATCAATACTATAATATAAGTCACTTTTAATTAAAAAGTTAATGAGCAGTTAATAAGTTACCTATAATCCTAGAAAATACCGAATTAATACTATAATATCTAATTCTTCTACTCTAATTTGAATTGGTTCAATTAATCTTTATACTGTTTTCTTTATTTATTCAGATTTGTTAAAAACTTTTCTCCTGTCAAAAAATTTTTGTTTGAATATTTTTTTTATTTTATTATAATTTTATTTATTTCTTATAATTAATACTTATTTTGGTTGTTAAAAATTCAAATTTTAGAATGTTAATGAAGTGATAAGAATAGAAAGATTGATTTATTGAGATTAATTAAGTAAATTAATTTCAGGTGAACATTCAGAAGCAACCCTCCTCTTTTCTGATATTGTAACATTTACAAAAATTTGCTCTGGATGTGTACCGTACGATGTTTTTAATATGTTAAATGATTTATATGGCAAATTTGATCGTGTTGCTAAAATTGTAAGCTTTCTTTTTTTCAAATCTTTACTTATTTGTTGATGGTTTATTTATTTATTTATTTACTTGTATACAATTTGCCTATCTATTTATTTATTTATTCGCTTACGGTTTATTTATTTATTTGTTTGCCATGGTTTGTTTATTTATTCATTTATTTGTACCATTCGTTAAATTTGGATATTGAAGTAATTTTCAAAACTTGCAACTTTTTATTCATTTACTTTTTAAAAGGTTTTTTTTTTTGTAACTTTGCAATTTACAATTAATTTTTAAAAATCTTTAATGTAAAATTAACCTTATTTTTCAGTTTATGCATATCATTTGTTCAATAAGTTATTTTAATTTCATTTCAGAATGATGTTTATAAAGTTGAAACTATCGGTGATGCTTACGTGGTCTCAAGTGGTGTTCCAACTCAATGCATCGATCATTCCGAGCGTATTTTAAATATGGCAATTGGTATGCAAATGGAAGTAAAATCGGTAAAACGTCCCGGAACTGATATACCACTTGAGATTCGTATTGGTGTTCATACTGGACCGGTATTTGCCGGAATAGTAGGACTTAAAATGCCTCGGTTGGTAATTTTTCAAAAAAATGCAATACTATTTTACTTATCTTACGGGATAATTAATTAGATGTAAAATTACAATGAAATTTTTAAAGTATTGAATACCGGAAAATCTTTTTCACATCGGTATCTTTCAGGTATTGCTTATTTGGTAAAACGGTTTTAGTAACTCGTGAATTAGAATCAAACTGTATACCAAGACGAATTCATGTTAGCGAAACAGCTAAAAAGCATGTCTTCATTAGAATTTAATTTTAATTATTGTATATTTTTTTTTGAAGCTTAAATTGCATATAATTTCATTAATGACCTATTTGCTATGCTAATTTAATTTAGTAAATTTAATAATTTAGCTATATTTCCAGTTCGGCATTACAAACAAATAATTTGTTTGAGTTTGTTGATAGAGGAATTGTTGAAACTGAAGATATTGGTCAAATGCGCACTTATTTCTTGGAAAAAAATGGTCGTAAAACTGTTTGGGAAATTTGCGCTTATACTAAACGTTTGTTTCAATCGATCTTTGCATTAAATCATAGTAAAAAAAAATAAAATCATACCTTATCTCATCTTTCATTGAATCTAATCAATATAATTCCAGAACCAGGACAATCTACTGATGGATATTTTGAATTGTACGAAGTAGAAGAGATTTCATTTAAGAGAGAAACTCCATGTAAAGTATGCTTAAAAGATGTATTTGTCTGTAGCAAGAACAAAAAGTATGATTTTAGTATGAAAGTATGATTTAGTATGATAGTATGAAAGTTAAAAAGTATTAAAGTATGATTTAGTATGATTTTAAAAGTATTTGTTATAGTAAAAACAAAAATGCAAGCCTTATATTAAGTCAAATGATAATTTATTCCTTATCAACTGAATAAATGCGAGAATATCAAGTGATAATTTAATTGTCAGTAAAGATCTTGCGTGAAATCATTCCAGATAACGATCATGAAAACGGAAAAGGAAAAAATGGAGCAGAAACTTTCTCAATTATCTTCCGCATTTCGATCAGTTACGACGGTTAACTTTCACAGATCTAACATGTGTACGATCATTTGACATCATGGATAGTTTTCCAAGTTGGATTACATAGAGATTAAGCATGATTCAGATTTCAGAACTCTGAAAAGATCAAAGAGATGACAATGAAATTTTTTTTTGATCAAATACCATTGTCCTATCTTTATATGATACTAAAACTACGATATATCGATTTCGCTTAACTTATCGTTTTAAGCTCTGATCCTTGTAAACTGTTGATCATATATATCATTATATATTGACAACCTATCGCACCTTAACAATTAAAATCAAAAGTTGGAAAAAATCTTTCCTAGAATGATAACGATTTATCAGTTATTCATTACTCTCCAATACCTTACACAAGATCTTTTGCAAAAATAAGTCACACTAGACTGTAATCGGTATTTCTGAAGGAAAAATTTTTTTAGTTAAAATTCTTATCAAAGGAAATTTCGTTAAATACGTATCGGTAATAATATAAATTTTATTAGATCAAAATGCAAAAAATATATGGCTACCAGTTAAAAAAATTTGTTCCTGATCATGACAATACCAAAATATATATATATATATATATGTATACATATATATCAAAATTTTGAAAATGGAGAACTTGGATCAAAATCATAATGAATTTAAAAAGACAAATATAATTCGGAAAGTAATCAATCTAAAAGAATTTTAATATTTACAAAACCAAAACCGAATTTTAAAGCAGTTCCATTCAAAAGATTTTTAATAATTGTTTTTTTGGATTTATAAATTATAATTCATAAATTAAGCACACGATACAAGAAATGAAGAAATGATAAATATAAGAGCATAAATATTACAAAAATAATGCACAATAGGACATTTTTATGACATAATTAGATAAATGCATAACAATATTTGACAAATGCTTTCTCTTTTGAAATAATTTTTAAAATCTCTAAATCATATTTTATAAGTAAAATCATTGGAAATGGTGAAAAAATTTGTAACTGAAAAGTAAAAATAAAATAACCGTTGCGGACTAACAAATGCAATCCATAAAAATATCACTCTAAGAGTAGTACCACGTATCAAAAATTTTGATAAAATGTAAAAAATTTTCGAAAAATATGAATAATGGATATTTATAACTATGTCCCAAACAATTCAGCACTGAATTTTCTCGCTGCCATTAAGGAAACTTTAGAATTTACACATTCCTAGAAAAGTGTTTTTAGGAATTCATAGTTATGATAGTTTCTAATAAAAAATTTTCCTTTTCAATTCGTAACATTTCAATTTTCCAATTAAAAACAAAAAAAAAGATTGTAGGACCTCCATGAACTAGAATGTTTTAGTGAGTAGAATTTTTACTTACAAAGCTTTCATCAGAAACTGACAATGTTTCTATTGGCAATTCCTGTTTTTGGCTACAAGTACCTATTGCAGAAAACTGAGGTCTCTCTTCTACTGAAGTTAAAAGATCAAAAGAAGGACTGGAATGAAAATTGAAGATGCTTCCGTGATCCGACGTGTCTGTTGAATCATTCCGAATTGAGTCTATCGTATGCTCACTTTCACTGAGTGTAGGTAACTGTCGATAATCACTCTCTTCCCAAATAATAACACTGCAAATAAATTTTACTAGACATTATGCAGGTATTGGTATATATAGTTTAACTTTTCTTTTAATTATAAGATGAATTCAAATTAAACTAATTCTCCAATAATGATGACCATGATAAATAGTATCATCTATTCTGGACTAATCAACGGACCACTTAGAATTGTATTATAAAATTATAAATGGCTTCATAAAAACTTTGTGAAATTGGTAAAATAAAAAGCCCATTTCTATAACCTACTTTGCTGTATCGGTTGATAATATAGTGATACGAAACAGCGATATGAACGAACAATATGAATACACTATCAAATCTTAATAGAAATTTAATAGGGTATTTATCGATTACTCTAATATCATTTATATCAAAGGAGTTTACCATGTATCAAAAGCAGAAACACTTACTTTGTCTGTTCTTGATATTGCTTTAGTAATGCGCGTACCATATTCAATGTGTGTTCAATTTCGCGATAAGTTTGAGGTATTGGTATCTCAGTTTCTTTAAAGAAACACAACATTTGCATTGGGTGGCTTATTTTCTGCAAAAATAAATTAAATTAAATTAAACTGCAAAGGAAAATATCCAAAATTAACTTGAAATAAAAAAAAAATGTTTTAAGTTAAAAAGCCATTAATTGTAAGGATGATAATTGATCAACTCTAACAACACTAATTAATTCTACTTTTTGAAAAAAGTGAATCCAAATTAAACAAAAGCTGGGACTTTTCCAACTATTATGTATGGCGCAATGTATCTGACTTATTTGATCAAAACGTAGAAAATACCCGGCATGGCTTCTTCGAAGATTTCTTGTAGCTTTTTTTCCGCAAAACATTAACAAAAGATGTTTCTTTATCCAACTCTTGCTCAGATGCGGTAGGGATTGGCAATGAGACTTGCGTTTTTAATACGGAAAAAGATGGCGGATATTCCTCAGCTGAATCTGAAAAAATGTTCCCATACAAAACTGATATGTTTTAAAAGACAGAATTCTCCAGGACTAAAAATTTCCTAGGAGGAAGTTTAGGATGAGAATTAGAATAAGACGGAAAGAGTAAAACATCGAAGTATACGTCAAATGAAACGAAGAAAAAGTGATTGTATCGGAATAACACGAACCTTCACTCCCGTCAATTGGCATTTGTTTGCATACTTTATCTGTTATATTAGAAGCTGATGATGAATATTCTACGAACATCTGTGATTGCAATGAAGTTAGATACTCGATCAATCTTTTACATGCCATTTTCTGTTCATAAAATGGTTCCAATGTTTCTTCGTTCACAAAATCACTAACTAAATTGTGAGAGATATGAAATAGTTGAGTTGAACTGGTACAAAATCTCTTGCAATTTCAACGAAATATGTTAAGGAAAAAAAACGTACAACATAGATGGCGATGAGTAGACGGGTAAGTCGATGGATATGGATAATTAGAACAAATTGCGGAAGAACACTGCATGTCTTTTTTATTCTTATTTGACCAGTTAATATAATCCGTTCGCTTCTTGTTATAACTTTCCACAAGGTTCTTTTTTTTAGCATGTAAATCACATAAACTATCCTTAAGTTGTGAGAATTCCCGTCTTTGCTGTCTAATTTGTCGATCGATATTATCAAGCTGATTTGTTATTTCACGAATTGATTTGAGCACATTCTAAAATGTTTTCTTCTCATTATTATTTTATAAAAATTCGATAGCAAATATGAAATAAATCTTGTTAATGTATAATTGCTTGCGAAACTAAAAAAATGAAATGAAAATAGAGGCATGGAAAAAGTCAAGAGAGAGGGAAGCATTTTTCTGAATTAGCTCCACAAACTGTTAAATCAATATATAATCAAAATTCACTGAGAATCCACAACATTAAGTAATAAACTAATCTATGTACACCTTCCTCTTCCTGTTGTAACTATCCACTGACTCCAATTGTTTTTCATCGAAAGAGAAAGTCGCCTGAAGGGCTGAGAAGCATAATAAACTTCACAATGTTAAGAGTTAGTGAAAGTTCCGATAAAGAGATGGAATGTGTATTAGCAACATACACTACGCCGTTCATTGATTCCGCATAATTGCAGCTGTATAACCCGTTTCTCGTCCATAACAGTATTATACTTCCTGAAAAACGAGTTTCGTAGTCCAATTAACAAGTATTAACAAGTAAATACTAAATCCATAAAGTGAAAAAAAGAAGCATTTTTGATGAAATTAAAATTGTAAATTGACGAATATAACATAAAATTATCGACTATATGTCAACAGGATAATTAGTTAGACATCGAGATCTCATGTCATGGATGATCTTCCATAGTTCCTATATTTGTAATTTGGTTTACAAATGATGTACCTAGTGCTATCGCGCTATTATAATTTATAATTTAATATTATAATTTTTTTTTCCGCATTGGTAATAGTAATACTCCAGTATTCATTTTATCCTCCTATATCTATTTATCGTTGCTAATTTGATATTCATAAGTCGAAGATTTACATTACTGAAATGCTTTATATTTGTTGAATGACAAATTTCCGTTTTCCACAAAAGTCCACCCGATTATTTCTTTCTTAAACTTCCCTGAATTTTTCTGCCAGGAAAACTCAAGACACGAGACAAACGATGTTTTTAAAAACTCTGATACAAATTGAATATCGAACCGATAGTTTTAATTTTCATTAATTTGGCATTAAATCAATAAAATGACCAGATAAACTTACGTTAGTTTAGCCCGGTTTCGTTTTAATTTGTCGATTTCCTTGATTAGTGCCTTCTCAGTACGACTAGAAGTGAACTTCGTTTGAGAGTATGCAGTTTCCAATTCTTCTAAACGTGTTGTTAATTTACTTTCATCCTTGTAGACCAGATCATTTTCTATATCGGATAATAATGAATCCTGAAAATCTTTATGATTAATTACGTACAATGAAATTTCATACATAGAATTGCTTATTTTCCAGCAATGACTTATTTCTTCAAAATAGGATTTTCCTTCGCACGAAACGATGATAACAACGTCCACCTTATTCAAAAGAAATATTAACTTTTGAAGCACAAATCTTCAAGTTTAGCTTGGTTAAGTTAAACTTCTTCCTGCGGAGTACAACTATAATTTTGCCACTCGAAAGTTATTCGGAATTTTCATTATTAATATTAATATATCTTTGTAGGATAAATACCAAACTTTCGAGATTCAAGAAAGGAAGAGTTTCGCAAAATAAGGTAATCGCTAACTTTTTCTGCGAGCAGTTTTTTGATTTCAATAATTTCAATTTTCATTTCATCAGCCTCGAGCTTCAATTGTTCTCTTCTTTTGCGAGGTTCGTACTTACTTTGTTTTAATATATTCAAAGTCCCAACAGTACTGTTCCTTCCGATGATTATATCAATCTACAAATAGAGGCAAACATTTTTTTAGAAATATAAAAAACGTGATCAAAAAATTACTCCGCAATCCAGTTCAAAGAGACTTTAAAATATTAAAGCAACATGAAATTAAATCTTCATAACCGGTTCACAGTTACTGAAAAGAGAGCTTAATAAGATCTATTACAATCATTCAGAATTATTGCTTTTTTGTTACTTATGCAAAATGATCGGCAAAGTCCTCATGAAATATATTTACTGGATTGAAAGGTTACTATAAAAAACCTAAAAGAATCAGCTATAACCTGGACATTATAAAAACCGAAATATGTAAATGGAAGAGTAAAAATATAACCTTCCCAGCGGTTTCGCTAATACTCTGATTATATTCACGTAATGCTTGTTGAAAAGCTTGTCTATCTGGTACTGTTGGTCTTAGGCTTGTTGTCGCTGTAATAACTGTCTCTGTAATAGGACATGTTGTGTCTTTTTCTCCCATATACAATCACTATCGATAGTGAAGGATTCTGAAACAAATTGACAACATTTTACAATTTCATACATATAAACAATAAAATAAGTGTCGTAGAGGATAAATAAAAAACTTAATATGCCAACTCTAAAATAAATCTAAAACAAACATTAGTAGTCCAAAATTTAATGCAAGATAAACATTATCTACACCAAATTAATATAAATATATTAATGAGGATAGATAAATCAAGTTTGTTAATCAATAAACAAATAAATGTCATATTTACATTTGAAAAAATCTGAGTATATCTTGAGAGTTCAAGAAAATGAATGTATAGAGAGAACATTAATAGTTAGAATGTGAAATATTCATTGAAGTAAGCATATCATCTGGGAATTTTTTTAAACCATCATTGCCTTGGAATTGAAGAGTTTACCTGGGAAACCGGAAAGATCGGAAAGAGATATTCAGTTATAGCATGATTTAGATCATATATCCTCTTCATACAAGAATAATATGAAAAGGTGATACTTGAATATGAGTTGAAAAAGATATGGAGAATTATGCTCTTAAACCTTGCGGGAAACAGAAAGTATATTTATTCGGCAATCTGTCTAAACCATCACGTAGCCTTGGAATTGAAGAGTTTACCCGGAAAACCATGATTTAGATCATATATCCTCGTCATACAAGAATAATATGAAAAGGTGAATACTTGAACATAAGAGAAGAGAGAAGAGAGATATGGAGAATTAATTATGCCCTTACACTTTATAAGGAAATAGCATTTCCTTTTCAGACACACACATATATTATAAACTAAACTACTCATACTTGAACAAACAACCGAGGAAATATAATTGAAACAAAGAAATTGAAATTTGATGACGCGTAGTAAACTATCGTCATCACTTCTCTTTCACTTAATTGAATTCCTCCCTCTCTCCCTCTCTCCCTCTCTCTCTCTCCTTCTCTCTCTCTCTCTCTCCCTCACACCTATTCATGATTCATTTCCTTCATTCTTCCTTCGTTCAAGATGGAAAAGCGGGAAAACAAATCAGTGATAAGAATGATTCATTCAATGATAACTTTTCAATAATGATAATGATATTAAAGTTAATCAGCATTATCAACAAAAAATTGATTTGATTTGTTATGAAATAAATCAAATGATATTGATAAATTATAAAAACATAGCAAGGTTATTTGAATTGATATAAGAAATTAAAAAATAAATTTTATGGTACAGATCTTGAACTATTCGTTTATTGAATCAATTATGACGTAAAATCTAAAATTTGATTTATTTAATAGATAAAAAAGATATCGTATCATTTATATCTATATTTCACGCCTATCATTTACGGATATTTCTAATCCAGTATTTCTAAGTTCTTTTTTTTTGCCAGAAGCACATGACGATCTCTTAATGATGACGTAATGTTTGGGGGAATTTTTAGTAAATTAATTATTCAATAGAGATGTCATAGGTTACTAAATCAATAGAGATGAATTTCGTTCAAGTCATTAAATTTGTATTTTACAAAAAAGTTGGCAAGCACACATCAAACATTCTGCAAATATGCAAATTAGCATATCCTGAAAATCACTTGCGATTATTATTTGTTATTTCACAATTTTTAATTGTGTTAGGTTGGTTGTTCAAATTCATTCTTGCCAAGTGGTATGGACTAAATCGATACACTCAGTGAAAACGGTATGTAAATATTGCTTGACGTAAATCTTGATATATAATCATGAATTCTGTTCGATATTTTTTTTGTTTCCACAAAATTACAATATTCATACCGTACCATATGAGCGATAAAACTTCACTTTTTAAAGTAATTTTAAGTGTTTAAGTTATATTAGATTTTCGGAAAGGTTATAAAAACTGTAGTTCTGTGTTTGAACGTTGTTTAAATATAAAAAACACGTATCCGTAATTTCCGTAATATTTAGATTTTCCAGTAAGTTTTCCGTAATTATTTTTATAATTAACTTTTCGTTTGTTTTGAAATTTTCACTTCAGTAGTTTTTTGTTTTTCTTTCTTTTGCATTTTGTTTCTGCTTGAATCAGTTTTTAAATATTTATTGGAAATTAAAAAGTTATCTTATCTGATTCTGATTTCTTTAAATTGGCAAGTTCTAGCGTGATACTATAAATCATAAATTTTGAGTATTTACTGTACCGAAGAATAGTTCAGTTATAAAAAGATATGAAATTTAATTTTATCATTCATGATATGTTGCACTAGTAAACTAAATCGTCCTCATAATCGTATGAGAATTCAAAATTTCATTCTATAACGGAACGGTAGGATAGATGCATTTCTCCTACATTCTTGAAATCTACTTCAAAATTACAGTAACAGTAAGTAATAGTAAATTTTATAGTAACAGTAAAAGATCAAACAGTAAGTTACAAAATATGGAACTACAGAATCAGTAGACTAATGAATTGTAATGACTTCTCCCACTTTTTCACCTACACAACTTTCTTCATATTCTCTCACATTATTGTTATAAGAAAAGATCCAAGTAGTAACAATTGAAAATAAATGATGGATAAAAACCATTTCTCCCAACTATTACGGTAGGCTACAGTAACGAAATCAATTATGCTCGAAATTATACCACAAATTTTAATTTTGATAAAAATAAACTAAAAAGCAAATTTTTACACATGTAGTGACATCATATGGATTAATTCTGATCTGTTACTATTTTTGTAATTGGTAAGAAGATACCTGTAAGAATACGATCTTACAGAAGACACTTTCCAATTATCAAATCGCTTACATCATACGATTTAATTATGCATAGAGATGAAAAATGATCTGGTGGGATTTTATGGAACCTGTAAAGTAGTATAGACGTTCCGAGCGTGAGACTTTTAACTTCTCCCGCCATTTTTATCGGAATTACTTCTAAAGCTTGACCCTTGACCCTCCTTCTTTCCTTCCTTCCGCTTTCTTTCGCCCGCCTTCCTCTCTGAACTACCTCTATCTGGCAATTTACCAAAATGATTTTTCAATACTGCTGGCATAAAGCCAAATTCAAAAAATTTAGGATAAATTTGATAAAATTTTTCCGGAAAAAATTGAGCAAAACATGATGGAACTTATCATCCCCGCACTATGCAGTCTTTTCAGTATCTCTCGGCAATGCCGTTACATATGAAAAAAACATGATAAATGCGTAATATCTCTAAGATTCGTTGTAGGAGCCAAAAAGTGGGAGGGAATGATTGGCAGGTATAAAGGGGTAGGTATGTATCAAGTTAATATAGTTGTGTGCATCTGTCTGTCTGCTGCAAGGGCGACATTTGAGGTGTGCAGTGTGTTGTGACATACCTGCTTTGGGGTCGCATCCCTGTCTCTCTCTTTTGCTCGCTTTTTTTTTGTTTTGAAAAATTTAAAAAAAAAAAAATTATAAAAATTTCTTGAAAAATTTTCATCCGAAAGTTTCGGTCCTCGTATCAGTTTGAAATTTTTTCCCATCCTATCACGAAACATACAACGGAAAAAAAAGTATAAAACTTTCCCAAACCAGAAAAAAAAAAAATTTGTTACAAAAAAAAAAAAAATCGAAGAATTTCTGATTTCTGGACTGCTGCGCTGATCAATTGATACAACTTTTTTCTGTTTTCAACTCAAGGTTTGTTCATATTTGTTATTTCTTTCTAAACTTTTTACTTCTAGGTTTAATTTTAATTTTGGGTGTAATTTACGCTTAATAATTTCATCATATTTATTACACTAAGGTTTGATTTCAGTTTTAGGCTTAATAATTTCATTACATTTTCTTTCACTAAGGTTTGATTGCAGTTTTAGGCTTAATGATTTCATCATATTTCTTGCATTACATCTTATTAATCGTAATTTCTCACTTTATTATAATTTAAGCTTTTATTTGTTTGTTGTATTTTGTGTTGAACTAATTATTTTTATTTGACGGGTATTGATTTATTTTTTTTTTGTTTTGCTCTTCCTGAAATAACAAGTTTTTCAGTGCTATAAGCTGTTTCTTTTATGATGGCATTTCATTATAGCGTTTGCATGGAAGTGAATGACGATGTGAACGTAATAAGAAAACCTTTTAATCTTAAGTTCAATCTTAAGTTTTTGTTTGACCTATCATGTTTATTTGTTAGCGTTTTATGTTTAACGCGTCAGATTCGTTCATAATTTGCTTGATAACATTTTCGTTTTTTTCACGTCACGTTTTTTGTATTTCTTATTTTTATTTTACTCCCTCTTTTTTTAACAAATGCATTCTTGCATGGTTGCATATAATAGGATATATAAGAGACGTATCCAAATTTGCATATGGCAAGTTGTTTGCTGCCAGTATGATATGAATCTGATATGCAAATTTCGATAGCTTTCTTTTTACAGCTTACGTTTAAATTCGTTGTCTCTTCATTTTAATCTTGAGTCATAGGTGAGCGACATAAACTTGTTTCTTCTCTTTTTCTTAGTTTTTTTATTTAATCGATGAGTGGATTCGGTTGATATTGAGGAGGAGGCATTATCCCTATTATATAGTTATCATATGATCTCTGAAATTCTTTCCTCGCTATTTTGACCTTTGGTGATGCGTTATTCAATACTCATAGATTCATAGGATTCTCAATTACAGTTAAGAAAAGGCGAGAAGGCTGACTTTCATTAGTTAAACATTAAACATATATAAAAAATATATATCGTGGATTATCTTCTAATTAATGAATTTTTCAGACTTGGCAACAGTATAAATTGGTCGCCAACAGCAATTTTAGTTCGTATCTGTGAATAAAACAAGAAAAGAAAAAAAATATTAAAAATGGCAACAGTAGCAACGGCTGGTACTGGTATGACTCCATCATATCCGATGGCTTCGCTCTATGTTGGTGATCTGCATCCGGATGTAACTGAAGCGATGCTTTTTGAAAAATTTAGTAGTGCAGGTCCAGTACTGTCTATTCGTGTATGCCGCGATGCAATTACTAGACGATCGCTGGGTTATGCTTACGTCAACTTTCAACAACCAGCAGATGGTTGGTTATTAAGCTAAATATGTTGGCCTCTATTCATACTTCCCTCCTTACAAATCTTAATTACTCTTAATCACTACCAATCAATAAATGAGAGCTTTGCATACTAACACCAATGAATCGTTTCAATATTCAATTCTGCGAGGTATAATCTGATTATTTTACTTTAATGAGCTCTTATAAGAGCTTATAAACATGAAGTAATATGTTTAGATGATTAAATTGATTCTTGATGAATAATAGATCGGTTTATCTAATTCATATGTAGTGCATCTCTTCTGATATATTGTGCAATCGTTGTTAGAGATGAGAAGTTGAAAACCATTTAGATTATCACCATAATGAGTAATGTAATGTACTCAAGTAATGTTCACTTCCCAAAAACTAAAGGTCATATTTAGAGGTGAGTAATTTCGTTTATTATAGCGGAAAGAGCCTTGGATACAATGAACTTCGATATGATGTATGGCAAGCCTATTCGTATTATGTGGTCACAACGTGATCCATCTATGCGTCGATCTGGTGCTGGCAATATTTTCATCAAGAACCTAGATAAAAGTATCGATAATAAGGCTATTTATGATACATTTTCGATGTTTGGGAATATTCTGAGTTGCAAGGTTGGTTTGTCAAGAGTATTTCGTAATTTATCATTTGCTGACGTGTCTTCTCTAACATTACACATTTACTGTGAATGTGTAATGGTATATGATACGTGATGAATTATAGCCCATAACTTGAAAGGTTTATTGATAAAGAAGTTGAAGTTCTTTACTTACCGGTTCATGATATCATGATGTTTTGATGTATTGGTCATTATCGATTAGATCAGAAATGGTTGTCTGCAAATTTGAAGGCATTTTCATTGTCATCTTTGTGTATTTGTAGGTTGCTAATGATGAGGAGTCAAACAGCAAAGGATATGGTTTCGTTCATTTCGAAACTGAAGAAAGTGCTCAGAAAGCAATTGAAAAAGTGAATGGAATGCTTCTAGAAGGCAAGAAAGTGTACGTTTCCTATACTTTATTCTTTATTTTTCGGTTGAAAGGTAGCAATCGAGTTTGACAAAATGTGTGAGCTATGTTACGTCATTTTTAGGTATGTGGGCAAATTCCAACCACGTACAGCACGTCTGCGTGAAATGGGCGAAACAGCTCGTCGTTTTACCAACGTTTACATCAAAAATTTCGCTGATGAACTAGATAGGGATGCATTGGAAAAATTGTTTTCCAAATTTGGGAAGATAACAAGCGCAGCTGTTATGGTAGATGCTGATGGCAAGTCAAAGGGTTTTGGCTTTGTTGCATTCGAAAATCCGGAAGATGCTGAAAAGGTAATTTGGAAACAGCAAATTTAGTGTTGCTATCTAGCAATTTAGTATCTAGTATCCGGATTTCATCTTGAATTTTCAGGCTGTAACAGAGATGCACGAATATGAGCTTCCGGGAACAGAACGTAAACTTTATGTTTGTCGCGCGCAGAAGAAAAATGAACGTTCTGCTGAACTGAAGCGTCGATACGAACAGCAAAAGGTTGAACGTATGCAGCGTTACCAGGGAGTTAATTTGTATGTGAAAAATTTGGATGATACAGTAAACGATGATATGTTAAAACAAAATTTCGAAGCATATGGAAAGATCACCTCGGCTAAGGTTATGTGCGACGATAATGGACGTTCTAAGGGATTCGGTTTTGTTTGCTTTGAAAAACCAGATGAAGCGACAAAGGTAACATTCATAAAATCTATCTCTGCAGAAAGTCTTTCGTCTATATCATATATGCTATCAATTGCAATTACATCATTTCATAATCACTGAAATACATTGTTATTTGCTTTTTTATACCATTTTATTTTTTGTGACTTTATGTGATATTTTTTTCTTAGGCTGTCACCGAAATGAATGGGAAGATGATGTGCACGAAACCTTTGTATGTCGCTTTGGCACAGCGCAAGGAAGATCGTAAAGCACAGTTGGCATCGCAATATATGCAACGTCTTGCATCAATTCGCATGCATAATGCTGGCAGCATGCCTGGAACGGTCTACACACCAGGTACTGGTGGATTTTTCGTTTCATCAACGCTGCAGAACCAACGAGCTTTTATGCCAACTGCAACTATTCCTGGTGCTCAAATGCGTGGAACAACACCAAGATGGAATACAATTGGCGCAGCTGCTGGATTTGGTATGTTTTTCACATTAATTATGTTACAATGTAGTGAACAGATCCATTCAGGTTTAACTTTGACTTCTTCAAGACACAATGTTAAAAAAAAAGTTCTATGCCGTAGGACTGGTGTCTTTCGTTGTAAGCTGTCGGTTTGGGTGTTTTATCAATTTTATCTCTTATAGCAAAAATATTTATAATACCGCAGAATGGCACGGCGCATTAGTGATCGATTCAGTGCACAGTGCTGTGAAGTTGAATTCGATACCCAATATAATCTGTTATAAAGATGAATGTTGCTTTGTTCGTAGGTGTGCAATCGCCATATATGGTCCAAGGTGGCGGATATGGGCAGACCGGCAGAGGTGGAACTCGTCCAACAGCTTCTTCTGCTGCAGTGGCTATGCGAGCTCAGCAGGGTCAGTACGGACCAGGACAGACCAATGTTACACGTGGAGCTCCACAGACGCAACGAATGGCAGCTGGTGGTGCTATGGTTCAAAATCAAGGTACACGATCGCAGCAGATGGTGCGTTTTTCTTATTTTCCCTTTGAACATCAAGGTAACTTTCTGTGTTTTATTCGCAAGATTAATGTTAACTCGTTTTGTCTACTTGATTATAAATTACTTGAATATCTTTTAGGGAGGACGACAAGCACAACCGGGAAAACCTAGTCAGGGACAAATGATGTATTCATCGTACAGCGCCATAACTGGACGTCCTGGTCAGGTACAGTCGCAGCAGAATAGCATCGTCATCCAAGGTCAAGAACCGTTGACCGCTCACATGCTTGCGCAGGCTCTTCCACAGGTTTGATGTTGCCATTCTTCGGCATTTCTTATTGCAATGAAATTTGAAATCAAATGTGGTAGACTTAAAATTATGGGTGAAACAGGTAGTGTGGATTTTCGCCAAGTGCTTTTTATAGAATGGAAGGGTTTCTATTTTTTTATATCATCCCAGTCACGAAAAATTACAAAATTCATTTGCAGGAACAAAAACAAATGCTTGGTGAGCGCATTTATCCACTCATTGAGCGCATCTATCAGGGCCCTGATGTTGGAAAAATAACTGGGATGATGCTTGAAATGGACAACTCGGAATTGCTGATGATGCTTGAGAACGAGGAATTGTTGCAGTCAAAAGTTTCGGAAGCAGCATCCGTGTTGGCATCTTCGAAGGGTCAGAATCCTTGAAGAAGAAATCATCGATTTATTTCCTTTTTTCTTAACTTCTCAACTTCAACTTTTTTTAGAGATTACTTAGTATCTCTGTCACCACACCCTGCCCCACTCAGGTTTCTTTTTCCTCAGTAAAAAACTCCATTTTATGCTCACTACTGTTCTATCTTTTTATTGCGGCATCTTTTATTTGTAGCGGTGGAATCTATAGTATTAAAAAAACTCCTATAGATACTTTTAGATTTGATATTACAATTTTTAAGCAGTTGTGAAGTGGTTATTTCTTTGGATCAGATTCAGTTATCTTTTTTATGAATTTTTAAGAATTTTAGAAATATCATGATTCCAGTGGGATATTTAGTTAGATATTTTTGGTCTTTTTATACTTTCACTGTCTTCTTTTATTAGTCATTTTCTGTAAAAAAGAATATGAACAAGTCCAATGAACGATTTGCTTCTTATGGATCGCTTTCAAATACGAGTCATAAGATGCATTATTTGTGGTTTTGTAGTCTTCCGTTTGGTATTATTTGCTTTCAATTTCTACTTTATCTGTTTCTATTCCAAAAATCATCATTATTTTTAGTTAAAATTGCCAAAAACAGCGGAAAATAATTGCTGTTAAAGTTACTCTTTTCGATAGCTGTTTGTATTCAATTTTTGCTTTTGATTTTCGAGTTTATTTTGTCATGGATTGCTTCATCATCAATCTTTTTTATGGATTATTTGAACATGTCTCTAGTGTGAATTAAGGCCGACGTATTTCATTTCGTTCAGTTTTTTCCAAAAACTTAACTTTTTTGTCGTTTGATGTCTGATTGGTTCCTTATTAAAATATCTGATCGGAACGGCCTTCTTCATGATTGAAAATTTATTTTGTTTATCATTACCGTTTATCATTGTGGGGCGTCTCTTAGTCAGTATTGTCAACATGTTCTTTTTTGGTCGGTTGAATAAACCTTGTTGTTGAGTTTTCGTTTGCTGTTCAATACGATTCAGAATAGTGTCGAAAGATCTGTGATTTTAGCTTATCTGCTCCTGATTATCACTATTGCAGCCATAACAACACTGACTTTGAAAAAACAATGGGCTTTGAGTTGATAACAAGTAGTACTAAAGTATTTTAACTTGTCAAGGCGAGCATTTAAGTTGTATTAATGATTGATGGATGAAATTCATATTGAATTGTCGAGGTTTGTTGTCGTTTATTGTCGGAGGATAAATGGGTATGTTCTCCTGATTTAGGCTAAATTTGAAATCGTTTTCACCTCATTATTAGGGGAGTAATGAGTCATTTGAATTTTTTGAACGTTTAAATGTCAGGACATGTTTAGCCAATTATTTGAAATTATCAGGAATGGAAATGAGTGATATTATGGAAACAAGTGGCAAGCGTGGAAAATATACTTTTCGCATGGTGCATCATTTCCAGAAATATGCTAAAAAGTGCATTGAACTTGGTATTCCAGCACCATTTGCAGCCGAAATGACAAGAAATGCATCAGAATCACTGAAAGTAACAGTTTTGCATCATTTCCAACCATCTGTTTTATAATCGATGAAGTAGGATCATATATCAGTGTGACATAAATGATTCTGACAATTTCCTATTAATTGTAGGAGTTGGGATTCAACGAAAGGTCAAAATTGTGTCGTTGCTTCCGGTGTAATTTGTATTTGACTTCTACCAAAACTGCTTCATTCAGATTGTCAGTACCGAAAAGAAAAGTGAAAAAAAAGAAGTTAAAGAAATATAAAAGGTTAAAAATTTTTTACAAGCATTACAAAGCAGCGATAGGAAGGCATTGAATTAAATTCTTTTATTCGATCCTTTTCATCTTTAAAACTCAATGGAATTATTATTATCTTCATTAGCATATTTTTGTGCTATCGTTCTGTACAGGCACTGAAGTCTTCTCATGTTCAAAAATGATTATTAAGTGTTATCCTTTTTTGATAGCAAGCATTTCGAAGAATTCTTAAATTTTTGACTATCACATTCTAGTATAGCCTTCATTTATACGAGAAAGTATGTAATCCTTTAAAAAAAATAGTTCCCTTGACCTTACTTGATCTGACTCTGTTTGCTATTTTAATTATCTAATGTCAAATAGATCACACATTATTGAAAACTGATTTAAACTGCACAAAAGAAATAAGTTCTGTTATCAATTTAGGCCTACTCAGCTGATAGTGGTTTGTAAAGGATGTGGTGCTGAAATGAAAGGTGGTGCACTGACAACTGTAAATTATGAGAAACAAAATATGCAAGCATCTTTTGATCGAAGTTCAAAACGAAAATCAGGAGGATTTTCAGGACATTCTTCATTCTTGACACCGGTAACTTCATTGCCAAGAACTCCGATCTCTAGCCCGTTAGTTTTATGCTTTCAATCCTTTTTTTTATTTTGATTTATTTATAATTTTTTGGAAATAAATGTGTTTCGTATTAGTATTATGTTATTATTATATTATATATTGGTATTAATTATTATAATATCGAAATATTAACAAACTAGATAATAAACAAAGAAAAATTGCATAAAGGTTTTAATTAATTGTGATTAAGATGGTGGTAGTAAATTAACCTTTAGTCATTTCTTGAAGATGATGATGATGAAATAAACAAGTGAAGTGATCATGAATTGAGATAGAAGTAAGCATACGATCTGCTTTAATTGAGCGTATCTATACATAAAGACTTCCCAACATATAATTTCATTATCTACATATCTTATAAAAGATTTAACATCTGTATCCTATAAAGGATTCAACATATCTTTTTATCTGATTTCGATTTTTTTATCAACAGGAATATCTATTTCAGAATGGAAGGAAGGAAAATTTCATCTTCTGCACGTCGACGAAAGATGGCATCAAAATTACAACTTCTGTTGTCTACTCAAACACCTGTACGCGCCGATACAAGTTTGCAGGGTTTTCTGGAAGCTTTTAAAGTAAATAGTTGATAATAAAATCTATCAACGTGTATAAAAATTAATAATAATAATGAGGAAAATTGCTTCAAACTCATGAAAATTAAATCTTGGAAATTGACAAATCATATCATGAAAATTGGATCCGGTAAATGTTCATAAATTACAGCGTGAAAATCGTAAATTGTGGTGATGTATAATTTGTGTATTTATTGATGCAAATTTTGTACATTTATGCAATTTTGTGCCTAAAAATAAATGTTATTAAAAAATGATGAAATATCGTAATTCGTTCATTTTCTTTATATGAAAGTTGCGATAAGCCGGTTCATAAACTGTGAGCTTCAAAAATTTCCTCGGAACGATTAAAGGTAGTTACGAAATATATTTCTTTATGTGAAAATGAATCTTGGCAAAATTCGTCGAAATACTGAAATTGGAAATATTTAATTTAAGAAAAAATGCAATCCTTAGAAGCTATTAGGAATGAGTAATTGAAAATATGATATTTGATAAATAAATTTAAAACATCAATTAACAAATTTTATGAATCCAATGATGGGCGGTGGGAATTTGGAGGATGAAGATTATTATCACGGTTTATTACCACGTGAGGATATACCACTTTTGCTTATCAATGAGGGTGATTTCTTGGTACGATTAAGTGAA
Organism: Cruorifilaria tuberocauda; assembly: GCA_013365365.1. NCBI lineage: Eukaryota > Metazoa > Nematoda > Chromadorea > Rhabditida > Onchocercidae > Cruorifilaria > Cruorifilaria tuberocauda. Next base: position 74,741 of record JABVXU010000219.1, read on the forward strand.
ACAACACCAAATCAACCGCGACAAGTTATTATTTCTATTTTGGTGAATAAAGCGAGCGGAATTGTAAGCATACTACAATTTCTGGAATATATCATATTACAATATTATTAATCTGAAATATTTTATTGAAAATTAATTACAAATTTAAGCAATAATTATTAATTAATTAACTTGATGATTTCCAAACTAATGAATTTCTCCTTTTTTATCATCATTTTTCCTATCTCTTAACAAAAAAAAATGATAAATACAAATTTGTCCTTTAAAATGCTAACTTTAAAACCTGAAGAAGTGCAATCAAATTTATGGCTCGTAAATTTGATAAGTTTAATATATTTATGTGTGTCAATCATATTATCACTAATTGAGAAGAGAGCGCACTGATAATAATTCATTTACCTCCGCAATAATATAAATGTATAATTCCATTTTCTTAATTCTATTTGATTTATATTAATAATTTTATTTTCTATTAATTTTTCTATTTTATATTAATGTTTTTTTTTAATTTTTCAATTATTCATTATTCAATTATTCATTTAATTATTTATTTACTAATTATTTAATGATTTAATGATTCAATATTAATTTAATTGTTCATTATTCATTCATTTAATTAAATATTTCTATTTTCTATTAATAATTCCACTTTATTTATATTATTCATATTATTTAAATTTTTATATTAACATTATTATATTCATATATTCATATTATCTTTATAATCATTTATATTATTTTTATTTTTACATTGATATTATATTCATATATTCATATTATATTTATTCATATTTATTCAAATTACTCATATTATATCATATAAATAATATAAGATGCTATAATATTTATATTAAGTTTTTCATATTGAATATTGCCATTAAATTAATCATATTATCACTAATTATAATCAATCATATTATCACTGATTGTAATATTTATAGTTAGATTTATAAAAAAATTTTTACTGCTCAAAAATTTAACTTAAAAAGTTTATTATGCATGCAAATTTTGAGGAAATATTTTTCGTTAACTTAGAAAAAAAAAGCCGAAAGTGAAGGTTTGATAAAAAAATTTAGTAAAAAGAATTGATAAAGAATTCTTTCCTGTATTAGATGAAAAATTATAAAAAGAAGCGGATTACTTTAAAATTACTTTAAATTACTTTAACTTTAAAACTAGAAGATGGTAAGAGGGGAAAAAAATGGATGAATATTCAATTATTGATAATTCAGATAAGACATATAGTGGTGCAACAAAATGCTACTGGCAAATTCATGACCAATGCTAATGCAAATTTTGATACTGTACCGGATCTCATACAATTCTATCTAAGTTACGGTGAACCAATCTTCAATCCGGTAGGCTTATTTCATTGTTATATTGCTATAAAGTAATCAATCATTAAGCTAGTTATTTTGTTAAGTTACAGAATTAAGTTATTGAGAAATTACTACTGTACTTTATAACTTTCTCTTAAATTACAATCACTATAGCTTCCTATTTAAATTAAATCTTTGATAAGTGTAGATCATCAGATGCTATTTATTAAAGGTTCATTCATAAGCTCAACAAAGTAATGATATTACTCCTGATAAGGTTGATAATTGTTGTTTAAATGAAACTGTAAATTATTTAATTGATAATTTTGAAAGCGATAAATTTTTTAGACAATTTTGATTATCAAATTAAGTTATTTCCATTTGGTTATAATCATTTTATCAATAAGAATCAGTTTTAAATTGTTTTAATATATTGCAAATTAATTTCAGTCTCCTGATATATCAATATCAATCCTCTGATATATAGATATCAAATTTATCATTTCTTATCATTATAGAAGTTTTATCGAAATTATTAAATGAAAAAATTATAATTAACTTAATTCTATTTTTTATTTGAATTGATTTTTTTGGATCGATGTTTTCATCATTTGAATTAATTTTCTGGATGGATATTTTCAGTGAATTAAATTTTATTAGGTACCAAATTCAATTTTGAAACGTGCAGTAACTCGAGCACCATGGGAATTACGACATGAAACTATTATAATTAAAGATAAAATTGGTGAAGGTGAATTTGGTGAAGTATTTTCCGGTAAATACAAACTTTCAACAGGAAGAATGGTTGATGTGGCAATTAAATTGGTTTGATTATTAACTAAATTGTTAAAATTAAATTAAATAAACTAAGACAAATTTATAAATTGTTAAAATTTGAATAAGTTATAAAATGTTTTTTTAAGTTTTCTATCAGAGATATTTATGGTAAATAAAAATAAAATATAAAATTGTAAATATGTATTAATTATATATGTCCATATATGTAAGTATAGATTTATATAATTAAATTAATAAGTAAAAAATTAACCAATTAGTTAATTAATTAATTAAATAAAATACAATTTTTAGGCTAAAACAGCCGAAATGTCAAAGGAAAAAATAAAGGAAATGATGAAGGAAGCACGTCTAATGCGTAATTACGAGCATCCAAACGTTGTTCGTATGTATGGCGTATGCGTTGAACATGAACCATTACTTATCGTTATGGAATTAGTAAGCGTTTTACTTCTGTCGTTTCATTATTATCAATCAATTTTTACTTAACTTATCTCTTTAAGTTATTAAGTTGTAAGTCTTTAAGTTATATGTCTTTAAGCAAAGTTTTACTTTTCAACAGTTATCATAAATATTTTATTTTCTGATTATCAGTTACTCTCTTTTATTCTTTGACAAAATACTTCCTTGGTTTGTATATGTGTTAAATCACTTTTAAAATGATACTTATAGTTATGAAATTGGTCTTAGCTCTTTTGTTTTCTTATCAATCAATTTTTACTTAACTTATCTCTTTAAGTTATGCTAAGTTAAGTTTCATCTTTAATCATTTATCATTTTTTGATTATCAATTGCTTTTTTTTTCTTGCAAAATCGTCTTTGTCTTATAAAGTGTTAGGTCAATTTTAAACTGATATATGCATTTGTTAAATATTATTTTTGATTTCGTAACCTAAAAATGATGAAATAAATTGTAATTAATTAATTTATTAATCAAATAAATAATATAACTAATTAATTTATTACCGAATGCTTGAAATTCATTTATTTCCCCAATTAATTAATTATTTTGGAATTACCTATAATTACTGGTAAATGGAGGAGGTTTGTAATTAACTAATTCATTTCCGAATATTTGAAATACATTTCATCTATTTCTTCAAGTAATTAATAATTAATTAATTAATTAATTTTGGAATTACAGGTAGATGGAGGAGCATTGGATGATTTTTTGAGGAAAAATCGAGTATCAGTAAAGGATAAAATTGAAAAATTAGTTGCTGGTGGTGCTTGGGGATTGGAATATTTGCATTCAAAAAATTGTATTCATCGTGATATTGCTGCCAGAAATTGTTTGATTACACGTACTGGCATAGTTAGTTTTACTAGTATTAACTTATTTGCTAGTAAAGTAAAAGTTAGGAATTGTGTTAGACATAATTATGTTATAAATTAGCTTTATGAAAACAAAACTACCGGAAAAATTTAAAGTTAAATTAAAAAATAATCGAAAATGAATTAATGAAATTAGAAATAAGTAAGTTATCATTTCCAATTTCATTTCCTATCTGTTATAACTATATCTGTTATAACTATATCTGTGATAACTATATTTTTCTGTTACGCTGAATACCCACGTATGATATTAGATTATCAGAAATAGATAAGTTATCATCTCCAATTTCATTTCCTATCTGTTATAACTATATCTGTGATAACTATATTTTTCTGTTACGCTGAATACCCACGTATGATATTAGATTATCTATTTCTAATTAATTAATTCAATCCCGAATTATTATTCCATTTTTTGGTTTCCGATTTTTCCTTCAAGAATCCAACAAAAAAACAAAATAAAATAGGTTTCTTTACATATATAAGATTCTTAATTAATTAATTAATAATTAATATATCGTATACTTATGAAGAAGTAAATGTTAACGTTTAATTACTTTCTTTTTTCTCCGATACTTTAGATTTTCAAGATTCTCATGATCTGAATTTCGATTTACGATCACTTTTTTTTTTTTTTAAATATAATCTATTATCGAAATTTGATAAAAATTAACTTATGAAGATGATAATTTCTATTTCATGTGAAAATATCGGACTTTGGCTTATCACGTGAAGGTGATGAATATCAGATGACAAAAGCAAGACGAGTACCAATAAAATGGCTAGCACCAGAAACTATTAAACGACTTATTTACAATTCTAAAACGGATGTTTGGAGTTACGGTGTTATGGTATGGGAAATTTTTTCGAATGCAATAGAACCGTATCCAGGAATGACAAATACAGAAGTTAAAGAAAAGGTATGGTAAGAAGCTAAATCTGAAACGAATAGCAGCTTTTCTGTTTAGATTGTTTAAAGTTGAATTTTCTAAAGAAAGAAAAATTTTTTTTTAATTATAAAATATTCAAAAATTTTTTGAAATAATTTTTACAAACATAATTATATTGTAGTATAAATTTATTCATTAGATTCTCTTAAAATTGTCTTAAATTTATTTCTTAAAAATAAAGATATCAATATTGATTAGTAGAATGTTTAATCGATAAATTTCTCTTAAAATTGTCTTAAATTTATTTCTTAAAAATAAAGATATCAATATTGATTAGTAGAATGTTTAATTGATAAATTCTAATTCTCGCTATGATTTCATTTAAAATAAATGAAATTATTTCACGATATTTTTTTGATGAATTTGATATATTTTATTTTCTCTAAAATATGGTTGTATTAGAGTTGATAATTTAGGTGATAAACGGATACAAAATGGCATTTGCACCAGAAGCACCACAATGGATTGTGGAAATAGTACATAATGGTTGTTGGCAATTGAATCCAGAATTGAGATCAAATATGGGACAAGTTTGTTAAATTTCATCCTCAAAAATCTTTATCTAAATTTTTCACATCCGAATGATATAACTTTTGATAACTTCTGACTACAGATAGCACAACTTTGATAACTTTGATAACTTCTGATTACAGATAGCACGATTTTGATAACTTTGATAACTTTTGATTACAGATAGCACGATTTTGATAACTTTGATAACTTTTGATTACAGATAGCACGATTAATTGAACAACGTGCTGGTTTAACAGCTCCAGTACTTATCACTTCACGTGTTCCGAAATCAGATTCACCTCAACTAACAGGTATTATCTTTTCAATCATTGCATTAAACGATTATTTCAATTAAAGGTATTAATATAAATTAATTAAATTACATTGTATTAAATGCTGCAAATATATTTATACTGAAAATTCAATTTTCTAATCAATATTTTTCCATTCTCGTATAATTTTTATTTTGGTTGTTTATTTGATTTTAAGTTCTCTTAAATAATTTTTGAATAATTTTATACTCAAATGTTTTCGTTTTTTTTGCAAAAGAATATTTTTATAAATAAGTATTGATTAATAAATAAAATTTAGCATTAAAAAAGAAAAAAGGCGAAGGAACGGAAGTGAAAAAAGTTAAATCATCGAAAAGAAAAGTGAGGAAATCAAAGAAGAGAAAATGAATGGAGAAAATTACAGTTACAATTTTGAAATGATCTATGCATAAATTATTAAAATTTGAATAGATGGAAAGTATACTCATTTTGATAGAAAGTTTACTCATTTTTGTATTTTATGTTAAAAATTTATAACAGTTATACGGCAGCATAATGAAATTACTGTAATGTGATACAGTAACCTGACAATGTTTTGCAAACAGCGTGAAAATTGCGTAATCATATTAAATAAAACTGTAAAACGATTGATAATACTGTGAAACAATTGAAATCTTAAATACTCTATTGTTAGAAATGAAAATTTTCTTTAATTTCAATATATGCCACTTTAAAAGAGTTGGAGTTAAAAATTTGTCTTAGTTGAAATGTTTATTCAAGCTTATTCACTCTTTTAAAGTTGTTCTATTGCTCTATAATTATTGATTATAATTTAAGTATTTTATTTGCAAATTTTGATGCCCAAATATTTCACTATTGAATTTAGTAAATCAAAAAAAAAAAAGATTGGAGGTGGTAACTGATAATTCTATTATCATCACTTGTAATCATGTTGAGTTGAGATAATGCTAACATATAGATTTAACTTTATTAATTTTAATTATAAATTTCAATTTATTTGAAAAATAATGTTATTTTCTTGTAAATTAATTTTTATCACAATTTAATTCTTATTTTCAATCAATGCGTTTTTGATTGAATTTTTTTAAAAATTCAACTTTTTTTAGAATGTTTTATTTTTGCTTTTTTTCGTTTATTTTCTCAAAAATTAGAAAAAAATAAAGTGAGAAATTTTGTATTCAATCAGTTATTAATAGTAGCGACACGATTGCTTACTATCACAGTACTGTAATTAGCATTACAGTAGCTTGCACGAATTTTTATTCAATGACTGTTATCAAAATTAGACTGTAGAGGAAAGCTCTATGGTAAGATTAGGTTATACAAGTTCTGTAGTAAGACTAGATTGTTTTAACTCTCTACAATCTAATTCTGTGGAAACTGTAGTTGTTATACAACGTTACCAATGATCTTCTACAAGGAATGAATAAGTCTTTACTACGACCTTTGCTCCTAATAGGACAATTACTTGATTTAAAAACATTCATGACAATATGCATATATTGTTTTTTCGTAATTTTTAAATGGGAAATAATCTTTCATAATTTATCAGCATCGATTGATTGATAATCTGAAAAAAATATTTCCAAGTATTTCATTCATACTGTAGGACAATTCAATGAAATTTTACAGTATGAAATTACGTGATATTATTGAATATTATGATTGTAAAGTTAGATTGTGGAGGGGTAAAAAACTGTATGGCAAGGTAAATTCACTTTATGGTAAATTTTAGTTTTGGGCATTTTCTCCATATTAGCTTTGCTCAGTCACATCTATTTTATTTAGCTATTAGCTTTGCTCAGTCACATCTGTTTTGCTCAAATAGCTCTCAACATTTATGTGATCCAATTAATTCGTTCATTCTTTTTCTAGTTATACATGAAATGTTCAAATGCTTAAAAGCTAGCAATATTTTGTATCTATCACACGTCCACGTCGTATTTCATTCATCTATTGTTTATCCACGTGATATTCCATTCATCTATTTTGTGTCTACGTGATATTCCATTCATCTATCACATGTTTTACATGATATTCCACTCATTTACTGTATGTCGACGTGATATTTAATTCATCTACCACGTGTCTACCGTATGTCTACGTGGTATTTCATTCACCTACTGTATATCTGCGCGTGATATTCTACCGATCTACTGTATGTCGACGTGATATCTCATTCACCTACTGTATATCTGCGTGACCTTCCACCCATCTACTGTATATCGACGTGATATTCAATTAAAACATATCTAAAAGAAGCTAAATTTTTGCATTATTTAAGAAATGTTACTCAAAAAATTTGTAAATTTTTGTTTGAAAATGCTCTCAATTAATCAAATTCGACAGTTTTTTTTTTGCTTTTGTTTTTTGTAAATTATAAATTTTTTGAAATTTAAATAAACGAAATAATCATTATTATTTTGAATGCTCATTTCAGGTTTCCTGAAATATATGTTAGATATAATCGATAAGAAGAGATGAAAGCAAATTGTGATTGATAATTTATAATCTGTCATATATTACAATCATTTTGGAATTTCTATTTTGAAAACTTCCTCAATTATATATAGATATATTCCCATAGGATTTCAGTTGCATTATAATAACAAATTTAGAAGTATAGCGTAGTGGAACAATCGATTGGAAATATATTGAATTGATTGTTTCTGTTATTTTAGAATAATTTAAATGATAAATGATTAGGATGGTTTATTAGGCTAAATTATAATTAAGATAAATTATAATAAAGCAACAAAAGGAAAACATGATTTTTCCTATTTCTTCTTTTTTTAATCAATTTTTTATCAAATTTAGGTTTATCAATTTTCTTTTTATCAGTGTTTTGCTATTTTGATAGTTGCCATTAGTAAGATTATACTGAGAATTGAAATGAAAAAAAGCAGAATTTTTTATAAGTACTACCAGGTCAAGAGTTACTTGATCTAATTAAATGTTACCTGGTGAAGGAAGAGAACACTGTTGAAAGGTTTTACTTTCATTTAATTTGTAAATACTCTTTGATAATCAAATTATTATGTTACTTTTCACTACCATATCATTATCTTCTGTCTACTAAAGGTGATATGATTAAAGCGAACAAGAAAAAAAGATTAAGTATTATCAAATTAAACGATTTACTTTCTTTTTTATTTTATTATTATTTTTTTCATTCCATTTTACATTATCAAATAAAAAATCATTTTATCGATTGATCATAAATTTCTTTAATTATGATTGTTTGTATGATTTGTATGGTTATGATTGTTACATGATTACTTGTAGCATTATTAAAAGTTTTTCCTTAATTAATACTTATAGGAAGTAATTCTTCCTTAATTAATACTTATAGGTAAGTAATTTTTCCTTAATCAATACTTGCAGGAATTTTTCCTTATTTAATACTTGTAGGAATTTTTCCGTAATTAATACTTATAAAAAAGTGATTTTTTCTTAATTAATACTTATAGGAAAGTAATTTTTCCTTAGTTAATACTTATAGGGAATCCTTACTAATTTTTTAGTACCTATAGGGAAATATTTGTGATTTAATAATCATCATAAATTTATCTGTAATTAACATTCAATGAAAAATAATTAAGCTAATTTTACCAAATAATTAATTTCAAAATAATTTACCTGCATTTTTATTTTTTATCAACATTTTTATCAAACTTCATTTTCCATTTTTTTTTTTATAATTTAAACTTATTCGTTTATTTTTAATAATATATTAAAACTAATTTGTTTATTATCAATAACAGGTATATATGTATGTTGTGTATCATATAAACAAGTTTAATGATTAATAATGGTGTAATTATTTGAATTATAAATTAATTACAAAATGAAAATATTTACAAATATTAGCAATTTCATCGTTGTTTTCACCAACTTGAAAACTTGAAAACTCTAAAAGTACGCTTATTTTTGAGTTGAATATGCTGAAATACTTATGATACTTTACACAAATTCTTCAAGAAATTATTTAGCTAAAGGCACTTCATTAGCATTTAAACACACCCAACAGAACTTCCGCTAATTTCATCAAATAATTTTAATAATTGCAATATTAGCTGATCATTTTGTACATTTACTCTTTCTGTTAGCATTTTCCTTAACTTTTAATTAGTTGACTTTTTTATGTGATATCATAGAAACATGTTTTCCTTTCTTGCTTCTTCTAAATTATCTAGCTAATTCATAAATAACATTGCAAAATACGATCATACTTTTTTGTTTTTTTTAAAGTATACTGTTTTCGATATTAGAGTTGACAGTATCATACGGTATAAATTTCAATTTCAGTTTGGATTTGTACTGAAATACTATTTGATGAAGGAAATTAAAAAAAGAGCGGAATTTATGTGTTAACAAATTGCGTTTATAAAGTAGAAATAGCTAAATGATAGAAATGAATAGTAAGGTATGATAAGAGTGATAAGATATAATAGAATTGAATGATAGAAATGAATAGTAAGTTATGATAAGAGTGATAAGTTATGATAGAACTTATCATATTTCGGTACTAAAGTATTGTCTGATAAAGAAAATACAAAAAAGAGCGGAATTGATGTGTTAACAAGTTGCGCTCATAAAGTAGAAGTAGTTAAATGATAAAAGTAAATATTAAGTTATGATAGAATTTATCAATTTATCATTTCGATCATGGATAATAAGGAGTTTTACCAATTCTTATCAGTTATTTTCATAAGTTTCTTGAGAAGATTTTACTATTTACTACAAATCTTCAAAACTAATTAAATTAATTCAAATACTCAACCCTCTGTATCTTATCAATTTCTTTTCATGATTTAAAAATTCAAAATTTAATAACTAGCAATGCTCAGTTATTATTTGTTTACATAAATGAAAAATGCGACAAAATTAATTTGAAATACTTTAGAAGTTACTTTAGAAATTTGAAATACTACTTTAGAAGATTTATCTGGGTTAATTAACAGCTTACGCTTAATTTATCTTAGAGTAATTACCATCATTTTTTAAGCTAACTAAATCTATATCAAATTCATTAATTAAAATCTTATCAGTTTAATTTATTATTATGTAATTTGTTCAATTAATTATTTCTTGATCATTTATCACATGAGTATCTTTTACATGCTTTATCAGTAATGATATAATGTATGGATATCATTGTTTACAAGTAAACAGATAGGTAAAATGATTATCAGTTTTTTCAGGAAAGAGTAAAAATGAGTGTTCAAAAAGAAATTAAAATTAAAAAATACCTTAAGCATCTTCATTTGTAAGCTAATCTCTTAGCTTAGATTAGCTTCAAGATTAAAAAGTATTCAAAAAAAAGAAAAGACTCATGAATTTATCAATTTATCTAAGTTATCAGTGGATATCATCAGAAATCATCTATCAATGATTGTCATAAATCTTTTGGAATATCGAACTAATTAATCAATCGATATCATAAAATTTATATTTGACATGGATTATATCTCAGTTTTATTTTTCAGGTTTATTGACATACCTTTACTATCGGGTGTTCCAGTATTTGAAGATAAATACCGGGAAATTATTCATCAATACATCATAAATGGTAGCATCCTTTTTTTTTTTATCACTATGAATATCAACAGTGATCTGATAATTAAATGTAAATGAGTGAAGAGTGTTATTTAACAATTTAAAAGAAATCCTTTAATTAATGGAATTTATTAGTTTATTGATAATTTTGTTTTTTTTTTTAACTTTCAAGTTTAATTTTTAATTATAATTTGAAAATTTATTAACTAATTTTGAATTAATAAATTAATGATTTAAAATTTCATAAATTATTTATATGAATTCATAAACTAATCAGTTTAATTTTAATTCTAGAAAATATCAGGATATTTTATCAGGATATTTTGGTGATCGTTTCAAATATAATTTAACTGATATTTTGCTTTTCTACAAATTTGTAGATGTACTCTTCAATCTTTACATTTTATACTACGTTCTTCATTTTATCAGCAATTTTACCGGAATCATTTCTCCTAACCAATAATACATCGGATCAACATAAATCAGGTAAGTTAATCGCTTGAATTTCCAATATTTTACTTAGATTTTACTTAAATTATTTTAACTTAAATTGATTTTACTTAAATTATTTTAACTTAGATTATTATGATAAATAGAAGCGTAAAAGATTTTCAAATAATTTAGCTATATTTTAAAGATTTGTAATTTAAAAAGTGCATATTTAAAATATAAATGGAAATTAAAATTTTCTACCTGAGAAAAAAAAGTAATAAAATAAATTTAATTAAATTAGATGCAATAAGTAAAGCATTATCTAATATTCAATGGGTTCCAATTATGGAGCGAAATTTTACGGAAATGAATGATGATAATGATCATGATAATGATAATGATGATGAAGATGATGAAGATTATCATCAGGTATGTATTGTAAAGTGTTGTAAGAACAAAATACAGTATTGAAATTGGTTGGATGGAATTAATTTATGTAATTTTGATATATTGAAATTTAAAATTTTGTAATATTTAATGAAAAAGAAAGGATAAGCAAAAGTGTAGGAAATAGAACAAACGATTCTAATTAATTAATTAAATTATCTAATTAATCAATCCGATAACTATTATAGTGCTTATCAACTGTTTTAAATAAAATGATATTAAGCAAGCTTGATTAATGATGAATAAATTTTGCCTACATTTTAAGCTCCATTAAAAATGCTTTATTTTACAAAGTGTAAAATCAGTACAATTTATTATTAAGCAAATTTTTTACTCTTTATTCTTAGGTAATTTAACCTGAAATAATTCGCAAACACTCACCTTAAGTATTATTTATTTAATTAAAATTTAAAACAAAGTTATCCATTTCACAAATAATTGATTAATCACAGGTAATTTAATTAAAGCTTGAAACAAAAATTGATTAATCACAGTTTAATTAAATAGTTTAATTATCATAGTTTAGTTAAGATAGTTTATATCGTAGTTTAATTAAAACTTAAAACGAACTCATTTATTTACCAATCAATTAATCATAGGTAGTTTAATTAAAACTGAAAACAGAATCAGCTATTTCACAATTAATTAATTAATCAATTACAGGTGTAAATAAATTAAAGGAAAATATATGTTTCAGATGTTATTACATGGAAACGAAGAAATGAATGCAAATATACATATGCGAAATGGAAGTATCAAAAATAATAAAAGTTTTATTCATTCTTCTGGTACCACAAAATTTGCCCTATTTAACAATCAGATATGTATACTTTTTACTATTTGGTCATTTATCATTCTTTACTTAGTACCATTAAATAATGCTAAAAATACTTGATTGATATGTGTGTGATTTATGCGATTCGTGATTGATGAAAATACGTGATTCGTTGCTTAAGAAGAAATAAATTATTTTTAAAGCACTTGAAAAATTACAATATATCATAAATTAAAACTTAATCATTGGTAGACTTTTTTTTTTGAACGATTGATTAATTGATTATCTTATCACTCATAGATATTTATGATTGATTAATTGATTATCTTATCAGTCATAGATATATATATATATATAATTGATTATTTTATCAGTCAGAATACTTGTAAAAGATTTTAACCAATTATAGAAATAGATAGACAAAAAAAAATTAGTCTTATCATTTGTCATTTACAATATATCATAAATTAAAACTTAATCATTGGTAGATTTTTTTTTGAATGATTGATTAACTGATTATCTTATCAGTCATAAATATTTATGACTGATTAATTGATTGTCTTATCAATCATAGATATATGTAATTGATTATTTTATCAGTTAGAATACTTATAAAAGATTTTAATTAATTATACAAATAGATAGACAAAAAAAAATTAATCTGGAGAAGAAATAAATTATTTTCAAAACATTTGAAAAAATTACAATAAAACAAATTAAAACTTATCATTGGTAGATTTTTTTTTTGAATGATTGATTAATTGATTATCTTAACATTCATAGGTATTTATAATACTTATAAAAGTACTGTACTTGAAATAATACAATAATAAATAAATTAAAACTTATCATTGGTAGATTTTTTTTTGAATGATTGATTAATTGATTATTTTAGCATTTATAGGTATTTATAATACTTATAAAAGTACTGTAATTATAAATAGTTATATTTATATACTTATAAATATTTAATACTTATGAAAGATTTCAATTAATTATACAAATGGATGGAAAAAAAAAACTAGTAATAATTATTAGTAATAACTATTATAATTAATATATAATTTAGTAATAACTATTAACTTGCTGTATCATCCAGTAAATGTTAAAGTTAAAGTAAAAATAAACTATTAGCCATGAAAAAAAAATAGTTTCTCATTTCTGATTCAAAAAAAATTTGATAATTACACGTTGTAAAAGTTTCTTCGAAGATTTATTGATTACCATCATTGGCATATTTTTTTTCTTTTGCATGATTGATTAATTGATAATCTTATCATTCATAGATATTTATGATTACTGGCAAAAGATTTTAATTAATTATACAAATTCTGGTTCAAAAAAAAAATTTACCGTAATAATTACAATGTCAATAATAATAATTACAAAAATTACAAACAACAGTTACAATATAAAAGTTTCTTCAACGAATTATTGATTTGCTATTTTATCAATAATAATTGTAATAAATATTTATTCATTATGAGATTGGTAGTAATAATTGATAGTGATAATACACAAAATATAAATAATACTGTAGTAATAATTATAAAATATAAATAATATTGATGATAAGAATTATTGACTACTGATAATAAGAATTATTGATTACTAATAAGAATTACTGATAATA